>CAUZXS010000387.1:52500-82500 GCA_963585895.1 Sepioteuthis lessoniana
CTATCAGGTGCAACCACTCCGGGCCAGAATGAACCGAGCAGCAATGGCAATTGAGGAGTACTCCACATTCCCCAAAGCTCCAGCATTACTGGAGCCTCCCCATCAGACTGTTTAGTGTCCTATCCAGGACACTTTTGGGGGCAGTCTTTACCCCTCGGCAGAGATGCAGTGAATGTATTCTGTAGCCCCAGCCGTGTGATCCATAATTGAGTACTTTACTTTGAGCTACTTTACTCTATAAGACCTACTTGTAACTGAAACTGAAACTGAAACAGCATTCCTGGGGTAATGGTGCTATGATTCATAATGAATTTGCACAAAGATGAATATTATATTCAACTAAATTCCCTATAAATCTACATTTTTTTAAATTTCAAATAAAACATCTTTTCATTACGCTTGAATTTCAAAATAATTACACATATATAGTTTGACAGGTTATTTTACCAAAACGTTTGGTCTCCAAAATTTTATATATATATATATATATATATATATATATATACATTCATAAATGGATATATATATATATATATATATATATATATATATATATATATATATATATATATATATCCATTTATGAATGTGTGTGTGTGATAACTAATCAAATCCCCATTCTATGAATATACCCCTGAAGCAAAGTTGGATTTATTAAAGCAACAACAAATAACATTGAAAATCTTAATGTGGATTTAAGATGACCATGCTCATATCGAAAGCCATGGTAAAACAAGTTCCTTTGATCGTATTTGATAAATTTGGCTCTGGGTCGAAATGTACTGACTCTAAAATATATGTAGTTACCTACCCCCACAGCTCGAGCAGAATGTGACACGTGGTCATTTTCAAGTGGAGTTTAACAGGTTTGAATTTTGAAATTTCCTTCTCTTAGACCGGTTGCCTTATCAAAGTTAAAGAAAACTGTCTACCCTACCACTTACCTATTGCAATAAGGAAAATAGTTGGATTTATACTTTTCCCATGAGAAATGCAAACAGCCACGTCAAGATTTTTAATTCACGTTGCCGAGTCCATTTCCCAAGATGATAAACATAACATGAGCGCCTCTTTACACTAAAATATTACTACTACTACTACTACTACTACTACTACTACTTCTACTACTACTACTACTACTACTACTATTTAGTGCTAAAATTATTAAGTTGTGGCAGTGATGGCAATATTAAAAAGCAACGTTTAGGCTTCATTTAAGTATATTATGAAAAATACTTTTATTCTGAAATAATAATTCTTTTGTAAGTAAAAACGCCTAAATACAAAAATTATGTTTCATTTATCTGTTCATTTTGGTGGATGTTGTGGGTAGGGTGGTATGCTGCAGCTGGTAAGGTCAACCAAAGATCCTTTACCTTTTTCGAATATTGACCGACTTTTGTTATTATCTCAAGAAAAATGATTCCCAACTTTGAGTAACAAAGATTCAAGTTACATTTACGCTTTTCCATTTATTTTTGGATGGGTCTAAAAAAAAACGTTTGTGAGCGCCGAAATACATAGAAACATAAAAACAGATCATGTAAGATTCAATAATATTTGGAGTAATGACAATACTTTTCTTCAGTATTTTTACAGTATTTTATTTACGGGGTTTTGTTTGTTTGTTTTTAAATTCCCAGCAAGTAGAAATAATAGCAGTGATATATGATTGTGATGAGTATCACTTCTTGTCATAAGATGAACATCTCCTCTACAGAAATACGAATTAAAGATGGCGTTAATGCATGTTTGGTTAAAAGGAACAAACAAGGAAAGATATATGAATTTTTTTATAAAAGGTTTTACGAAAATATTTTTCTTTTTACGAACAAGTGAATAAAAATCCGAACCAAATGAATATAGAAATCTTCCGAAAGATTCAGGTTTTCGAGCGCTTTCTAATGCGTCTCCAACCATTTTCAAGAATGGTATTTGTTTTTTAAAGGATTTTGAAAAAGTTATTTTTATTTTCTCCAGCCATTTTAAGAATGGTGTGAATTGTCTTCTTTTTTTTTTTTTTAGTGCTGGTTGACATCGTGCAACAGTTAAGTGACAAATAAAAATTGTGTTGGTTAGTGAAGCGTCAGATTATCTCACTCAATAGATATGAAAAGACTTTGATTTGGTTTTATGGTATATCAACCATTGTAGGTTATTTAATATCAAATCCTGTTCATACATATATATGATTTATAAATACATTTTGTAGATTATATTCTTAAACGAGCTTTGGCTCTTTTTTGCACTCAGTTTCAAGTATTGCTATATAACAGTCACAATTTGTCCTATTTGACCCATAGATAGGACCCTATCAGGTTCTACCACTCCGGTTCAGTGTTGACCAGGGAGTAATGGCCATGAAGAGGAACTCCACGTTCTCCAAATCTCCAAGACTGGAGCCTCGGCATCAGATTGTTAAATATCATATCTTGGACACTCGTTGAGGCGGTTGGTCTTACCTCTCTGCAGAGATTCAGATGGTGTATTCTACAATCCCAACAGAATGGGCTGATATAAAAAGGAGTGGAATTCTTTAGAACTCCCTGTCTTTCCCCGGAGGAATATTACTTGTTTACTAACCTCAAAATCGGATTGTTGCTTGTTCAAGTTTTTATACATTCCTTTGCTTTTGTGTGATACGTTAAATACTCTTAATATTCGTCCATTTGAATTGATGACGACCATGACTAAGTCAAAGATTTGTCAGTGAATCGCAAAAGTGATTTGGTTTTGGTGCAGATGACTTGAGTAAGAACAGGCACACTTTTTGGATAAACTGATAACAGAAGATTGGTACTACAGTATGGGACAGATTATCCGGAAAACACTCCTCGTGTATTGAATTCAGAGTTTTCCTCCTCCTAAATCTGTTGCCCAGCCAAGACTTTTTTTTACATATAGCTAGGAGAAAGACATGCATTTATAACTTTTTCAAGGGAATTAGCACGAGGTGAAATGTCAACAGTCTCATGGCGGATCTGAACATGGAACGCCAAACTCATTTTCTTCGATGCTAATCATTAAATCATACGAACTTGTGTTTGTTTGTTTGTTGGCTCGATTTTAAAGGCATATTAACCTTTGTATGTTATTTAATGCCAAATCCATATTTATACAAAAACAGTTCTATTTCAAACGATTCAGTTTGGCATAAGTACAAAGTTTAATTGTCAAAATCATTTCTATTTCAAGCAATTCAGTTTAGTCAAACAGTTCTCATTCAAGCAATTCAATTTAGTATTAGTATAGTTTTGTTTACACACAGTTAAATGTCAAAACATTTCTATTTCAAACAATTCAATTTACCGTAGTACAGTTTCAATGTCAAAAACAGTTCTATTTCAAGCAATTCCTTTTAGCATAAGTATACAGTTTAGTTCTAATTGACTCATAGATAGAGCCCTATCAGGTGCTACCACTCTGGGTCAGAGTGGATTTTGGAGTGATGACAATGAAGGGGAGCTCTGCATTCCCCAAAGTCCCAGCCCCAGCATTACTGGAACCTTATCATCAGATTGTTTAGTATCCTATACAGGGCACTCGTTGGGGGGGGTCTTACTCCTCTGCAGAGATACAGTCGGTATATTCTACAGCCCCAGCAGACTGGGCAATCGAACTTCTACGTATGACAAGTTATGCATTGAGAAACTAAAAAGCATACAGAAAAATCATACGGGTTATCATTATTTACTCCTTTTCGAGTTTTTCACACCAGAGTTTCCCAGTAGAGTCTGAGAGACAGTAAGTCTCCTCAAGTCTCCAGGACTCTTCTCACTATTCTGGCCTATCTTAATAATGTTGTAGTCTGGATGGTTTCTACTTGTCCTCTTATTTTCAAGTCTTCCAGTCCCTTTATCGATACTTTGGGGATTTTCCCAAGTGCACTAACCACAATTGGTATCACCGTCACCTCCTGTTCCAGAGTTTTTTTTTAGTTCTCAAGCAAGGTCCAGGTACTTATCTATCTTGATATCGTCCATATTAATTAAAGTAAGTAAAGTTGGCGACCGTAGTCGAGGGTGACCCGAAGGCTCCCTTTTCAATAGCTACTACACCAAGGTGTAGGGGAGGGCGCTACTCTTTTCCCTGGATTGCTCCCCTTTACCTTTGATCCATACCTTATAATGCTGAGTGTTAAGCAAGGAGGCATCAAGTACCATTTTTTGAGTATTTGGTATGACTCGACCTGGGATATACATTAGGTGGTTATTATTATTATTATTAATTTTATTATTCCCTTTTGAGAGTTTTCATACCAGCGTTAGCTGATGGTTTTTAACTGGAGGCTGAGTGACAATTATTCTCTTCAAGTCCCCAGGACTCTTCTCAGTATTCTAGTCGATCTCAACAATGCTGTAGTTTGTATGGTCTCCACTCGTACTCTTCTTTCCAAGTCCGCCTGTCACTGTACCAATCCTTTTGTGACTGTACTGAGTGCACCAATTACAAATGGTATCACTGTCACTATCATTTTTCATAGTTTTTTCTGTTCTCTAGCAAGGTCAAGGTACTTGTCTCTCTTTTCACTTCCTTTCAGTTTTACTTTGTAATCAGCCAGAACGGCAAAGTCTACTTTTCGGGAGGTTCTGTTTTTTTACTATAACGAGGTCTAGTCGTCTAGCCGAGGTTAAGTGATCTTTTTATATCTCAATATCCCGGAGGAGTTTGTGTGTCTCATCGTCTAGAACGGATTCTGGGTTGTGTATTTATCATTTGTTCATATGGTAACATTTAAACTTCTCGCACAATTCACTGTGGATCAACTTCCTCACCCAGTCGTGTCTCGTCTTTTCCTCCTTTTGCGCTGATTTACAGCATTTCTCTAATTATATCATTGGTCTTTTCATCTCTATCACTACATAATCTACATCCGCTATTTTGTTGCATCTTGTCTATTCTTGCTTTGACATCGTTCATCATCATGGTGTTGTTTTGAGCTACTGTCAAAAAAGATTCAGCTTTTTTCTTAAGGTTTCTCTTTTTTAACCATGTCCAAATTTTCTCATGTGAGATGTCGCTTGTTTGCGCTTGAAATGTCCACACAGTTGGGTTTGTTTTTTTTTTCACGTTTTTGTTTTCTGTTTTTGCTTCTTCTTTTTTTTTTACGTTGGTATTGGTGTTGTCTATATTGTTTCTGATTGCCGTATTGGTGTTGTCTATATTGTTTCTGATTGCCGTGATCAGTCTTCCTCTGCCCTTTTTTTATGTAGTCTTCTGATAGCTGTATCGATGCATTGACACTATTTTGAATATTGGCAAGTCCTCTTACTCCTTCCTTTCACGATACATATAGTTTTTCTACGCCATTTCTGGGATGTAAGGCCTTATGCATTGTCATGAGTTATTATTATTATTATTGCGAGCAATTTCTATCAGTTGTAACTGGTGTTGTGACTGGATTTCCTGTTCCCTCTGTCTCTTTTCCATGTCATTTGGGACTGTCCTAAGAGCCCAAACTACAATTAGTATGACCATAACATTCCTGTTCTACAACTTTTTTTAACGATTTCTGCCATAGTTTATGTATTTATAGAGTTTTTTGCTTTCTTTTATTTTCGCTCTGTAGTCTGGTGGAACAGTAAAATCCGCTTTTTTTTTTCTTCTTGTTTGATCTTCTGACTAAGAATGAGTGATCAGTTTGTATCTCAAAATCCAAGAGATTTTATAATTTTACTCCTCACGAGTTTTTCCCCCTTTGTTTCAACTGGTGATTTTTCACTGAAGTCTAAGTGACAGCCAGTCTCCCTAGGTTGCAAAAACACTTATAAGAATCCTAGGTGACTTTAGCAGAGCTGTACAGGAGATGGTCTTGATTTGTCCTCTGATCTTCAGTTTCCCCAATTTCCAGGCTTTGAGGATTGTTCCAAGGGTTTAACCTACAGTTGTTATCACTGTTATTTTCATGTTCCACTGCTTTTTCACTCTTGAGCAAGGTCCAGGTATTTATCTATTTTGACACTTTTTTTTAATTTTCACTCTGTAATTCTTTTGGAACGACAAATCCACTTAGTTATAAGTTCTTTTCTTTAAGTTAATCAAAACTAAGCCTGGTCTTCTGGGTGGGTTTCGAGAATCCTTTTGCTTCAAAATCCAGAGAATATTGTGCTTTCCATTTTCTAGAACAGATTCTGGTTTGTACAAGAACCTTTTGTTAGTATTTCTAAACTTCAATCTTTTGTATCACCCTATTCACACAGTCATTATTATTATTATTATTATTATTACAAAAAATGGAAGAGATGTTTTGATAATTTGTTTTTTGTTTTTTGTTTTTTCAGACGCCATGTTTGTGGACCCAAATTTAAGAGGTATTGCTGTCCCGGTTGGACAAAAGAAGGAAACCGTTGTAATAAACGTAAGTCAAATACTTAATAATAATAATATCATAACCTTATGATGATATTATCATAACCTTATAATAGTATTATCATAACCTTATAAAAAGCTTCGAATTTATTCAATAAAACTTTATCTTTTATCATTATTACTCAGTGAATTTTTACCTCAGTATTAGCTGATAGCCTTCATTGCTATCAGAGTGACAGCAAGTGTCGTCAATTCTCGGGGACTCTTCTCGGCGTTCTAGCCGATCTCAATAGTGATGGGGTCTGGATGGTCTCAATCTTTGGGCTGATCTCTACTTCTCCCAGTCTCTTTTCCCGGTTCTTTGGAATTGTTTTAAGTGAACCGACAATCATTAGTATCTTTCACTGTTACAAAGTGGTTTCAGCTTTCTATCAAGTTCCAAGTATTGATCCTGTTTTTAGGTTTCCTTTAATTTCACCCAGTGGTCTGCTGAAGGCAAAGTTCATCAGCTGATAAGTTCATTTCTTGTTAACGATAACAAGATCTGGTCTTCTGGTTGAGATTGTATGTTCTGTTTTAGTCTCAAATCCCAGAGAATTTTGTGCGTCTCATTTTCTAGTGTGAACGCATATCGTTTGCCTGTAAGGTAAAATTTCAGTCATCTACACAATTCTCAGTGGACTACTTTATTATGCAGTTGATTGTTTTATTTCTCTGTCCGCATAGCCAACATTTTCTATCTTTGATTTTTTTTTTTTCCATTTCACGCCAGTTGATTTTTTGGCAACTCTCGAATCGTTATTCTACATAAAGCAGAATTGATCGGAATTTTTTTTAAAAGATTCCAGCAATATTTGAATTCATCTCCCTTATGTTTGGAAACTCTTTTGCTTTAAATGAATTAGCGACGTACTGATATATCAGTATGAAATAAGCCACTTATTCTATATAAAACCGTCTTTTGATGGTTTTAAAAGAAACTCAGCATATCATTTCTCAATTTCCTGTAAATCTTACGAAAAAGAGGTCATCTCTTCTTAGTTCGATTAGTAACTTTTCAACCCCCTTCGCATTATCGAGGTTCATCCACACTTTTATGACATGCTGAATCTAATCAAAGAAGCCAGTAACAACGCAGAATATGCTAGTTGCAAAATATTGAAACTGTTAAACCTCACTTATTATAACAAGTATTTCATTCTTTGCTCAATAATTTGGCCTGAGTGTATCATCTGTGTTTTATGCATGGTTTTTATGCAATGAAAAACTTCATAAAGCTGAATTTCTTTAAAAATATATCTGATTTCATCATTTATATCTCCAGAAGTTTCATTGAGTGAAAAACTTACAAAAAAAAACAATTAAATTCAGTAGGCGATTTAAATCTGTTCCACTTAATTTAAATTTAATTTAATTTTATTTAAACCTGTTTCACTTAATATTTTGGGGAGTAATTTTTTGTATATTATGCAGTACGTGTTGACATACAAAACTTTGTTTCACTTCTCTTACTAATTTGTTCTGGGTCAGCTGCATATTCTTCCTTGATTGCCGGAACTATATATGTATTAATAAGTATTAAATGAATAATCTAACCTCAGATCAATGATCAAAGCTAATCTCACAAATATTTACCGTTGTAATTTCTATTCTCACCGAGTGCTCAATAGTCAGGAAGCTGAAGATATATAACCCATTGCATTCCTAAAAGTGAAATATATTTGGATAGTTGTCCCTTCTCTCTCTCTCTCTCTCTCTCTCTCTCTCTCTCTCTCTCTCTCTCTCTTGTTCTATTCTCATTTTCTTCACTCCCTATCGCCCTATATTTTTTGCTCTTCCTCCACTTTTCTTCCTATCTCTCTTCTTTCCTCATCTTCAATCTTTGTAAATAGATCATCGGATACGTCTTCCCCTTTCTCTCGATTTTGCTCTTTATTTTTTCTTTGCCTCGCTATCTCCCAATATCTCGTCAATAGATTGATTGATAGATATAAACAAATTGGAATATGTAAAAACAGGCAAAGATAAGCAGATAAACAAACAAAATGACGAATGAATGGCGTGTCGACTCAAACTGGTTATTTAAGTTTGTGATTACTAAATATTTGATTTCATAACCTCCTTTATTTGTTGCCCAGCAGCTTAAATTTCACTCGAGTAAACTTCCCATTTAAAATTCTAAATCATTAGAACTAATGTGATATTTGATACAAAAAGTCTTTATTCACGAGTCTCTGTCCGTGGATAATGTTTAATGTGCAAATTCTTTGTTTGCTTGTGCGGGTAGGAACAGTTTTGAAAGGCTTAACATTTATTTAAAAAGATTATTTCCGACTATCAAATTCCTGGTATTTATGTCTTTAAGACTGAATACTCCAATATGCAGGCATAAATGCATACACATAGGGTGATAACTGTACAGCAAGCTAGTCTGGCAAATCATTGGTTGACACATTCCTTGCTAAATGTCTCACATCAACTTCCCTTAACTCAGTGTTAGAACTAAGCATACGAGATAAATGACTTCGAAAAGCGGATGGAAGAGATGGTTACGCATTTACTACTGGTCTTAAAGGTTATTGTTTGAGTCCAGGTAAAAGCTAGTTTTACAAGACAAGTACACTGATCTATCTTTTTAAAAACTGACGCATCACAGTTTTTTGTCCACCACTCCAATTAAACTTCGAGCCAAGCTAAGCCTACGAAATATTTATATGGACTCGAATAAACACACACAAATAAACACACGCACAGACACCATATCTATCTATCAATCTCTCTCTCTCTCTATATATATATATATATATATATATATACTAGAAGGGCTACTCGGGTTTGCCAAGATGAAGCGAATAACATCACATATAATAGTATAGTTTTTGTAGTTGATTTTTGAAAATTCAAACAGTTAAATGAAGAGGTAGGTTACAGACCAAAAAAATATATAAATTTCAACAAAGTTTCTCAAAGAGAGATAATTTGTTGTGTATGTGTGTACATCTAAACATCTTCAAAGTTGGGATTCCTCAAAATCACCCATAATTCGTATCCCGTGGTGGGTGTAAAACTACTCGAAATCAATTTCTCTTTGATTGCAGGGAAAAATCGGGCCACCTGATCAAACTTTATAATTTGAGAAACAAACAGGCGCAAAGATTCAATATATATATATATATATATATATATATATATATATATATATATATATATATATATTGTTCAGCCTTGGAAATCAGTCAAAGATCAGGAAAGCTTTTAATTCAAAACCCCTCTCAACATGTTAGGATAACTTATACCGGTGGAATGGCAAAAGCATGTTCTAAAATATCTAAAAGAATAAGACGTGACGATACTAATGTCAAATTCTATAGCAGCTTGCCCTTTCTTCGGACAATATCATTGTTGTAAAGATGGGAAACCTATACCATAGGTAACTGCCATTTTTTTTATAGAACACAGATCATATGCAGAAATTCCAGCGCAAATCCAGAATTTTACAATAATGACGAATACCAGAAGAAAATATTTATTAACGGAAAATAAAATTGCAAAATTCTTTTTACCTGGTAACCCTATGAGCATATCCTGAATGTAATTAGTATTATCCTAAAATGTTCTATGTTCAACTGTCTTGTGATATAATAACGCTCATAATAATACACTGCGTGTGTACAGGCCAGTGTTAAAGCCAAAGGAAGATATGAAGTGCATAATTATGTTGTCAGAAGACCTATTACGTGGTACATTCAATAAGTTTCCAGACTTTTTTGTACAGGCATTTAAAATTGTCATAGACTCTTGAACATTTACTATGTTATTGCTATACATCTTATGAGATATCTGGCCAATTTTTATGATTTCAGGTTTAAATGAACAGCTACAGCAGCAATTGGAATACACCCTACTAAACCCCGATTGTCACAGCTGGTAAATCTCAAAAATGCAATCTGCACGTGAGGACAGTTTAGAAGAACTATATGCAATAAAATTCTGTTTTAAACTTGGAAAAAATGATGCCACAGAAACGTATGGAATGCTACAAACTGCTTTTCGACCATCTTGCATGAATCGAGCATCAGTTTTTGAGTGGCATAAGAGACTCAAGGAAGGTAGGGAGTCTGTGAGAGATGATGAGAAGTGTGGGAGGTGTAAGGAAGTCAATACACCAGAGTTGATCGGCCAAAGGGATAGGTTTAAGGTTAGGGTTACTATGTAGAGGTTTTAAGGGAGTTCAGGAAGAGATTCCTAGGGAAGAGGCCAGTACTCTTCAAATCGGCTCAGTGGCATTTCCACCAGGACAATGCACCATTTCACAATTCCATCTTTGTCACAGACTAATTGACTAAGATGGCTATCAAGTCAGTTCCTCACCTTCCTATAGTCCAGACTTTGCTCCTTGTGACTTTTGGTAATTCCCTAAGCTCAGGGGTTGTCGTTATGAGACAATTGAGGAGATGAAAGAGGCTCACACAAGAAGACTTCTATGGGGCCTGAGTTGTTGGAACGGTACAAGTGCATTGCAGCCGGAGGAGATTACTTCGAAGAGGACTAGAGTTTCATGTGTGTACTATCAATAAAAGTGCCCATACGAAAAAAAGGCTGGAAACTTATTTAATGATCCTCGTATATGCAATTCTTTATGCATTTGTTTATAAAACATGTCGATGATTCTTAGGTTAATAGGTTCGGTCAGAGATCAATCCTCGTTGCTTTTTTCAATACGCTGCGTGTTACTTCAAGAAGAGATAAACATCTTCAAATAACCCCGAGTTACATAAGAAATTCTATAAGAGATAATTATTCAGCGTGTCACCTCAACGACTTAATGAGCAGCAACAGGAGTAGAGAACCATTTGCCTTAAGTGACTCCCTAAACTTTAAGTGCGGCCAGCCTTCAACGACCTTGTCGAAAGACTCATAATAATGTGAACTTCCATTTTAAAATTTGATACCTCAATGCTTTCTCGAAAATAAATGCCATCTCAAAAAATGTCATGAAATGTTTAGTAAAGATTGTTTTTTTTTTAGTATATATTTATTAAATTTGGACTAAGTTATTAACAAAAAAAATTAAACTGTTGATTTTCTTATAAACCTACTAAAATATATTGAATGTAGCCTTTCAGCAGACAATAAATTTAAATGTGGCCTTTAAATATGTAAAGGTTTCCCAACACTGGGATATGAGATATGTCAACGTCTAACACTGTGACGGTAGTTATATAATGTAATATCCCATCACCTCTTTTCAGCTTTCTTCTCGGTCAGGTTTTCTCCAAGGTTTGTAAAACATGGGGAAGAATGAACCTTATCCAACCATATTGGACTCTAGTGTGTTGGCAGAGGGTTTGAATTCATTGTTTTCCTTTTCTTAAACCGATTGCTCAACCAAGACTAGAGAACACAAACTGCCCTACTATTTACGTATAGGTGTCACTGTATGATGTTTTAAAATTCATTGATATTGATAGTGGTTATGTTGAAGTACGATAATTAAAAAGTATATCAAAAATAAAACTTAAGTGTTGAACTTTCATGTTTTTTTTAAATTATTATATGGTTTGTTAAACGTAAATTATAGAATTTTCAATTTTAAAACTATCGTGATTTTCTTTCTATACGTTTTATAAAAACTTAACGGTCCCATATAAAATCCATTGGTTAACTGGTTCTTTTCTTCTTATTACAACTAGACCTGGTCTTCTCTCCGTGATTTGTTGATCTATTTTTATCCCAAAATCCTATTATTATTCACTCATTAGGGCTTTTCACATCAGCGTTAGCCGATGGTTTTTCACAGGAGTTTGTGTGACAGCAAGTCTCCTCAAGTCTCCAGGACTCTTAGTATTCTGGCCGTTCTCAACAATGCTGTCGTTTGGATGGTCTCCTTCCGCCCACCAACTTCCAAGTCCTCCAGTCCCTTTAGTAATCCTTTAGTTACTGTTCCAAACGCACCAATAACAATTGGTATAATTGTTACCTGCATGTTCCACAGTTTTTTCAACTCCCTAGCAAGGTCGAGGTACTTATCCTTCTTTTCACATTCTTTCAATTTTATTCTGTGGTCAGCCGGGACAGCAAAGTCGACTATTTTGCAAGTTCTCTTTTTTTTTTTTTTTTTTGTTGTTAATTATTATTAAGTCTGGTCTTCTGGTCGGGGTTAGGTGATCCGTTTGTATGTTAAAGTCCCATATTATTATTATTATTATTATTTACTCCTCTAGAGTTTTTCACATCAGTATAAGCTGATGATATTATTATTATTATTATTATTGAGAGTTCTTCACACCAGCATTAGCTAATGGTTTTCCACTGCAGTCTAAAAGACAGCAAATTTCTTCAAGTCTCCAGGACTCTAATTGGTATTCTGGCTGATCTTAAAGCTGTAGTTTGGATGTTCTCCACTCGTCCTCTTATATCCAAGTCCTCCAGTCCTTGTCCTTGTACCAATCCTTTGGTGACTGTATAGAGCACACCAGTTGATATCACTGTCACCTTCATGTTACAGATTTTTTATCGTCTAGCAAAGTCTAGGTATTTATCGTTTCGCTTTTTTTCAATTTTACTCTGCGGTCAGCCGAGACATCAAAGTCTACAATTCGGCAGGTTCTCTTCTTTTTTTTTTCTTTTTTTGTTGATTATTACTAGGTCTGGTCATCTGGCCGAGATTAGGTGATCTGTTTGTATCTCAAAATCCCTAAGGAGTTTGTGTGTCTCATTCACCAGAACAGATTCTGGGTTGAGTCAATACCATTTGTTCGTATGGTCGAATTTCAATTTCTTGCACAATTCTCAGTGGATCATCTGGCCCACCCAGTCGTCTCTAGTTTTATAGTCTTTCTGTGATAGTTTACTGTATTCCCTTATAATGTGATTGATCGTTTAATCTCTATAACCACATAAACTACCTCTGCCTTTTTGTTTTGTGTTATCTATTCTTGCTATATGATTAGTCCTTTTGGCGTTGTTTTGAGCTGCTATTAAAATAGATATTCCTTTTCTCTCTTTTGTTTTCCCTTTTTTCTACGTCCACATTTTTTTCTCGTGTGAGATTTCGCTTGTTAGTTGCTAAAAATGTTCATACAGCTTTTTTCTTCCCATTTTAGTTTTCTGGTTGTTTCCGTTCTGTTGATACTCGTGTTGTCAGTATTGTTTCTGGTGGCTGTATTATTATTATTATTATTATTATTATTATTATTATTTTCCTCCTTGCGAATTTCTCATAGCAGCTTTAACTCGTGGTTTGTAACTGAAATCTGAATTACAGCAAGTCTCCTTACATTTCCAGGTCTCTTCTTCTAAGTATCCGAGCCAATTTTTGTACTGTCTTTTAAGTCTCTTCAAAGTTTCTTCTAAGTATCCGAGCCGATTTTAGTAGGACTGTGGTGTGGGTTGTTTCAATTTATCCTCTAATCAAAAGTTTCTTTTCCATGTGGTCCAGTCGGCTGTGGCAGTAGAATACACCGACTGCATCTCTGAAGAAGGGTAAGCCCCACCCACATGAGTATCCTGGATATAACACTAAACAATCTGATGGTGAGTCTCCAACCATGCTGAAGCTTTAGGGAATGAAGTACCCCTTCATTGTCATTGCTCCTTGGTCCACTCAGGTCTGGAGTGGTAATACTTGATAGGGTCCTATCTATAGGTCAAATAGTAATGTTTGAAGTATAAACTGTGCACCTATGCTAAACTGAATTGTTTGAGATAGAACTGTTTTTACGTATAACTGTGTGTAAACAAATGACTAGTGTTTAATTGAATTGTTAGTGATACATAGCAATACTTGGAACTATTTCATTTTGTTGACACGCTAAACTGGTTTGCTTGAAATAGAACCGTTTGATCATTTAACTGTGTGTAAGCAACTGAATGTTGTTTTTTTGAATTATTAGTGATTCATAGCAATATTTGAAAACATTAAACTATGTGCAAACAAATGATCAGTAGTGAATAGAATTATTCATATTAGATAGAAATAAGTGAAACCATTTAACCCTGAGGAAAAGAATTTGCTCAGGCTCGTTTAAATATGTTATCGACTTAGCATGTTTAAAATCATACATTGGATATATAAGAATGAAAAGGATTTGGCATTAAGTAACCAATAATGGTTGATATGCCATAAAACCAAACCAAACCAATTCTTTTCCTGATTTTTGTGGTCTGTTCCAAGAGTTTCCACAACTGATATCACAGTCACTTTCATATTCAACAACCTCATCAGTCCTCTAGCAAGATCCAGGTATTTGTCCAGTTTTCACTTTACTTTCACTTTGAAAAAAAAAAGCAATTAGAGAAGAAACTATATTCTTGGTTTGCTCTTCTAGCCGAGATATGGTCATCCGTTTGTATCTCCAAGTCCCAGAGAATCATACGCATTTCATTTTCAATGACAGATTCTAGTTGGTGCACATGCCATTTGTAAGTATGGTCAAATTTTAGTTTCTTGCACAATTCCTTGTGGTTTCCCTTTCCCACCCAGCCATGCCTGTTCTTGTTTTCTTTTTGTGCAAGTTTGCTGCAATCACTTATGTGATTAATTGTTTCATCTCTGACACCACAGTGCCGATACTTGTTATTCTCTAATGTATTATCAATATTTGCTTTGATATGATTTGTCCTTACGGCATTATTTTGTGTTCCTATTGTTAGAGATTAAGTTTCTCCGGTAGTATTAGTAGCAATAGTTGTCAATAAAAAGTCGGGGTAAAAGTAGTGATGAAGAAAAACAACTTTGACCATTGTCAACAGTAACAACTAGATAAGCAGTGATAAGTGTTTTCAGAACTTAAATTTGTAATCACTTTGTAATACTATTTACCGACCTCTCCGCTCGGGCAGGATATGACACAAGGTCAATTTTTTAAGCGGAATCTAACAGGTTTGAATTCAGAGTTTTCCTTCTCCTAGACTTGTTGCCTCACCAAGGCTGAAGAACCCAGTCTGTCCTATTATTTACCCATAGCTGGAGGGAGAATAATTGGATTCATACCTTTCCCAAGGGTATTAGTGCTATGTGAAATACAATCAGTCTCGTCCAGGATTTGAACTCGAGTCGCCGTGTCCATTTCCTACGACGATAACCATTACACCACGGGCACCTCCTATGTAATAGCAGGAACAATAAGCAACTTGATGCCTTCGTGTCAGACTAAGCAAAAACGTAGTAAATACAGAAGAACTGTAAAAACTAGAAATTGCATAAAATCTATGACCAAGATTTAGTGGTTAACTAGCTTGTCTTAACTCTCGAGTCTTGCAGTCCATCCCTACTGTAGTGAGATCATCATTGCTCTAACGAGATCCTCCATACTGTAGTGGAGACCATCACTGTTGTAGCGGGGAGTCCTCAAGTTGTAATGGCTAAAATTCTAGACTGCAGCCTCTAGTCCCGCTATTACATTCACTTTCGAACTAATACCCTTGGGAAAGGTATGAACCCCTGTATTACCCCAGCTAGGAAGTATCACTGTTGTTCTTCTATAAGGATGGCTTTGGTATCAAATAACCTATGAAGGTTGGTATGCTATTAAACAAAGAAACCAAACTAAACTTAGAGATCGTTCACATTTGTCACCTTGGAAATAAATAATGGAAAGGAATCCGACAGTATAGAGAAAATAGAAAAACAAAGTCATCGAAAAGTAATGAATTTATTACGAAGGAAAGTCGATATTAAAACGTTTCGGTTTTAATCAACGTTCATCAGGACTTTAAGATGGTAAAACAAGTGTTGATAAAACAACGATGGAAGTTTACATCCATCGTTGTTCTATCAAAAATTGCTTTACCATGTTATAATATATTTGTTTTAAGAAACAGTCTATTAACAAATGTCTATCATTATCTTAAAAATATCTATTTGACTGATAGATGGGTCCCTAACACGAACTACCATTCCGAATCTAGGTGGACCTGGAAGTGATGGTAACAAAGGGGTGAATCCCTTCACTCCAGACCTGGGATATAGTTTAGTGTCATACCCAACACCAGAATCTAGAAAGTTTTTACCAAGTATAGAGATTGAAAATCCAACTAATCTAACACTATACTGGATTATTTTCGTTTTGTAGATATCTGGACGGCTACTGAAGAGGGATTGATAAAGAGCTAGGTTTGTTGACCATTGTTTGGTTAATGAATTTGTTTCTCACTGCGCAATAGTGTGATCTGAGGTGTACTGGGTAAATATCAGATCCCTACTATAGAATGATGATTACAAAGTACATCTTGCAAACCATTGCTCGTTGATTGATTGGTTGGCTATTTTACTAGTTGATTGATTGGTTTGTTTTATGGCATATCAACTTCACTCGATTATTTAATGCCAAATCCTCTTATATATATATATATATATATATATCTTCATTGATACATCGGGATGGGTCATCAGTGATGTTTCTTTTGGGTTCACGGGGGGTTTCAGGTCTTACAACATCAGACTCCCTCGCCCAAATGACCCAGTTGACATTGATATTACTCCAACTCCCGTCCCAGCAGATAAACTGCGCATCCACACAAGAAAAATGACCACAGAAATAGCTCTATCCACGGGTATCACTTTTATTTTCTACATATATATATATTTTAATTTATACATATATATATATATATATATATATATGTGTGTGTGTGTGTGTGTGTATATATATCAATTTATACACACACACATACACACATATATATATATATTAATTTATACACACACACATGCACATATATATATATATATATATATATATATATATATATATATATATATATATATATATATATATATATAAAATATATAGGATTTGTAAACAAATAGTTTGTGAGTAACATTATTTTTAAATGAGCCATAGGTCATTTGTTAACTCATAGTTAAACGGTTTCAAGCATTACTATCAAACATTAATAGTTTTATTTTCTACCATTAAATGATTTCAAGCATTACGATCTAATACTAATATTTCAATTTAATATTAATGATTTGTTTGCGAATAGTTAAATGGTTTCCAGTATAGTAGATGGCTAAATAGTTTTATTTCACCCATAGATGGGACCCTAACAGGTACTACCACTCCATCTCAGAGTGAACTTGGGAGTAATGGCAATCAAGAGATTCTCCACACACCCCAAAGCACCAAAACTAGAACCTCACCATCAGATATAGCTTGGACCCTTTTTAGTGGAGGTCTCTTCCCTCTACTGAGATGCAGTCAGCCTATCTAACAGCCAAGCCAACTGGGCAAACCATTGATAATGTTATGTGATCAATGCTCATTGGATATTCCGTTATAATGACTTCGTACCAGATAAAGTAAAGCTTAGTAAATATTTGTGAAAATATTCATCATGCAACGTGTAATTTTTTTAACCTTTAATTGATCCGTGCAATGTTTTGGAGGGGGCTGACATTCATTTCTTTGCGAATTAACAATACCTTTTGACACGTCTTACATTTGTTTGTAGAATTAACAATGTGTGGAACTGGTATATGTTTCTCCTCACTTCATGCTTATGAGCATAGAAAAGACAATCAGCGAAACGTGTTCGAATTTCAACTGATTGCCTATGTTCGCTTCACTATAATCCTCTTTGGAGAAATATGAAATAACCAGTCCATATGCTCCTTCGCACCACCCGTTATCTTAATTCTTAGAAACCTGATAGCCCTCACTCACCTTGAAACTCTTAAACAACATTTTATAGATAATAGTTGTGTAAAAATGAGGACTTCGCGAGCGAAATTCAGGCCGCTCGTGTGTTGATACGGCAAGTGCTCATGTCTATATGCTTCAACAACACGGACCAGAACACGAATTTAAAATTGTTATTAACCCTACTTATAATAATGAAGTTTAAATGAATGTTCAAGAGGTTATTAGGACTCATATATTCATATTTCATTGCCTTTATTTGTTGCATCAGCTAATCTTTTATATATATATATATATATATATATATATAAACCACTTTATGTCGGCTTTATTACTTAGAGTATGATGTATTAAAATCATAATCGACAGGTAGAGGTGTGAGGTTCCTTTTAGTTATATCTTGCTCGACTGGCCAGTATTTGAGTACTTTCTTGATTTCAAAAAAACGTTTTATAATGATGGATTTATTCGCATACACACACGTATATATGTATGTATATAATGAGTTTTTTAAATACCAGGTTAGTGTCTGATGCACTTTATCTCACAGAACCAGTTGATTGGTTGCTGTTTAGTCGAAATTGGAACCCTTTTTGTATGGCCTTTTCGAGTTAGTGATGGCAGGTTATATATATATATATATATATATATATATATATATGTGTGTGTGTGTGTGTGTGTGTGTGTGTGTGTGTGTGTGTGTGTGTGTGTGTGTGTCCAAGTTAGATAGAAGAGACATGCGGGACACTACTGGAGAAGTAGGGACGAACTCGTAAGTGACATACTCCGGTGGACTCCTTCACATGAACGAGCAAAAGCAGGACGACTAGCTAGAACCTATATACAACAGCTCTGTACCGATACAGGATGTAGCCTCGAAGACCTACCAGAAGCGATGGACGATATAGAGGGGTGGTGGAAGAGGGTCAGGGATATCCGTGCTGATGACTCGACACGATGATGATGAAATTTTAAAGTCAATATAAATTTCGATTAAATTTTGAAATGCTACCCAAATGTTGGAAGAACTTGAACAACTTTCAAAGATATGCTTCGCCTTGAACAAAGAAAATCGCCATTAGACCATGGGAAACTGGCACCGTGTTTTCTGTCGCTTAGCTGAATGACATTTACAGCTCTTTTAGACAATCAGGTTTGTGTGTCGAGAAGATCGTTTGAGACTATGAATCTGCCATCAAAATGATTCGTAAGCTATTGATAACTTTTTAATGGTGGAGAGTATGTTCTGTTAGAGTTTTTAGAGTCCCTAGAAAAACTGGAATCTGTCTTGATATGTGGGACATACATAGATCTTGTTGCAGACTCTTTCAATTCTTAAGTTCGTCTTTATTCCTCGCGGGAGATTATTTGTTCCAGAACGAGAACTTGCATAGATGATAGGAAACTGATCCAGATTTAAATAACATTGGGCAAAAGTATGTATTTTACTCCGACTCTTCAACACGATGTGACACTTGGTCAACGATAAAACGGAATACAGCTGGTTTGAATTCAGTTTTCCTTCGTCTAGACTAGTGGCTATACGAAGGCTAAACATCCTAGTCTTTCAACTATTTCCTCATAGGTGGAGGATGGGGGATGGATTCATGCATTTTTTAAGGGCATTAGCGTGAAGGGAAACATAAACAGCTTAGTCCAGAATTTGAACTAGTCACGCCGAATTCATTTGCAACGTCTCTCTCTGTGCATGCATAGAGTATATTGCAAAATAAACTCAATTATGGACAATCCAAGAACGTATATTGATAGATATACCCACGCTACTGTCAAAGGGCTTCATAAAGTCCTATGTCATGTCGCATTATTCAAGTGAAGTGATTTGATAAATGCTATCAAATAGTCGTCTCGAATTTTCTATCATACCTCAGAACTTGTATTAGTTTGAAAAATTGTCAGCGTAAATTTTGATTGCAGTAAGAAATTTGATACTTTGATATCAAACTTTGCAATGTTCACCAAAAACTTATTTTAACAAATTTTTGCACCAAGTCCTTATGTTGCAAATTGGAAATCAATGAGAAATGTAGTGTCAGTGGCCAATTATTACCAAGATAATATGTTTTATATGTGTCTCACTTAAATGTATTGCAATTGTTTTAAGTTGAATTCCATTGAGAATCAAGAAGAAAAGATTAGTTATCCAGAACTCATGCAAGAGTCAGACAGATAGAAGTGGCTATTATCTCTTTAATTTTAAGTGACCAAGAAGAAATTAGGGAAATATTGTAAAGACTGTCATCGCACATTTGAGTAGGTTAGACCAAAGTAGGATAACCTGAGAAATATTTTTTTAAATTAGATAATGATTCTAAAGAAGAAGAAGAAGAAGAAGAAGAAGAAGAAGAAGAAGAAGAAGAAGAAAACAGTTGATGACCTAATCAACAAGGCCCACCGTTAACGTTTGGTAAATGTCTGGTCGAATGACTGTCTGCACGTGAATTTCGAAGCACGTGCACTCTTTGACTTCTACTATTCGGTCACAAAAGAAACTATGGTCTAATTAAACCGAAAAAATATCAATACTGATGACAGGAGATAATAATGAATATTTGAAATATTGTCTGGTCAAAAGATGTGCTGGGATAGCGTAATTGAATTAACTGCCGGAATAAATTAAAAATAAACTTTAAAATAAATTAAAAAACAGACTCTTAAAAAAGGAAGTGTTCATTAAATCTTGAAACAGCAGGATCTGGTCAATGAGTACAAATGTGTTGTGGGGAGGAAAAGCGATGGGAAAACTCTCTGAGATGATAGCTAAATGAGACAATTGTTTTGATTTTTTTGATTTTTTCCAACATATATATCTCCTTTATTCTAATTAATAGAACAGGTTCATATATCTAGCGCAGGTAATCGTAATCGTTGGGCAAAGATGTGATATAGTGAACAAGATAGTTTAAGTTCGATCCTCACTCACTGCTCCACCACTATGTTTTAGTTTATTTAACAACACATAAAGGGGACCCTAAGATGAAATTTCACATCGAATCTTTCAGAAACTAAGACGAATGGCAATGATGTGGGACTTATATATATATATATATATATATATATGTGTGTGTGTGTGTGTGTGTGTGTGTGTGTGTGTGTGTGTGTGTGTGTGTGTGTGTAAGAGAAAAATGGGAAAAATCTAATTGTATGTAAATATAAAATATGAAAAAAAAACATATTCTGAAGATCTATTCATTCATATATGAATACTGTGCCAATGTTTAACGTACTTTTTCTATTAAACCATCTTCAGTAGATGTTAATATGATATGTTATGTCTCCTCCGAAAAATAAAAGGAAAAAATTAGAAAATTCTTAGCGTTCAACTATCAACATCGCTCTTTTTTGATAAAAAATAAATAAATAGATAATAAAAATAAAACATAGAAACATTTTCCGGACACCAATTACGTCTAATACATTTAGATACAGAAAATTATTAACGATAACTTGAATAATAAGAACACTACAATCTTTCTACTGGGTCTGTGATTTATCATGCAAAAACTAAATAAATATTATCTCAATATTGAATGATATGATCGTCTAGTGATATTGGTGTTTGACATTTTTTTCAAAAACATAGTTTTGAATAAAAAAAAATAAGTGTTCAACTTGTTTTTCTCTCTAACTTCTCAAATTTAAGATGATTCATTTATATGTAACAAAACAAAAGTCTTCATAAAGACTATAATTTTCATTTTAAGTATAATTCTATGAATGAATCATGGCTTATGCCTAAACAGTTCCGTTAGACCATTTTCTAGCATAGTGAGTCAGATTCTAACAGTATCTTGACGTTATAACTCTGTGCCAAAGTTGAGCTTTGTAAATACTCAAGCCAATTGTCCTGGGTTGCTATGTTAATGGCATATTTCTCATTGTCATCAATAGTCGGTGTTCAATCCCAGACAAAAATAAGAATAAGATTTGCTTTGGTTTGGTTTTTTGTTAAATCGATCATTGTAGGTTATTAATGCCCAATCTATTTTTATACATATAAACGGTTCTATTTCAAACAATTCAGTTTAGTGTAAGTATAGTTTTTTTTTGTTTTTACATAGTTAAATGTTAAAACAGTTCCATTTCAAACAATTTAGTTTAGCATAAGTACACAGTTTAGTTCTATTTGACCCATTGATAGGACCCTATAATAAGATTTGAAGAGCCAAATTTCGAATTTGATTTTTTTTTTTTACATGGCTTGCTATATTTTGGATGTTTATGAGTAAGCTATGAAGAATTACTGAATGTTTGCAAAAGATGCAAGTTGAGAAAATATTGTTTTCAAGAAATTTTCATAAAATTATCAAGATATTTCTTTGTCTAAAAGGGTGTTTTCTTTTGTAATTATGTCATGATTTATTTTGGTTTCTTTGTTTAATGGTATATCAACCTTCGTGGGTTATTAAATGCCAAAGCCATCCTTGCAAAAGAACAGCAGTCATACTATTTAACCTATAGACGGGGGGGTATTTATGTCATTTTCATATTCTTAAACCACAGAATCTTTTATCAGAACATTTTATCTCTTATTTTTCCACGAGAAATGACGGATACATCTGCTAGTAGTTTACCAAATGCTCAAGCTAACTTAGTACACAGATTGCTTTAAGATTATTTTTGATTAATCTGTTTAACGGTATATCAACTCCTTATGGATTATTTAATGCCGAAATTTGATTCATTTCGATATGCTTAACTGCAATCTAACTATATGCCATTAAGTGTTACTCTATTAACATCTCCCTTATATACTTCCCACGAATATATATATATGTGTGTGTGTGTGTGTGTGTGTGTGTGTGTGTGTGTGTGTGTGTGTGTGTGTGTGTGTGTGTGAGATACTAAGTTGTATGAATTGATAAGAGGGGAAGCAGAAAAATTATTACCCGAACAGAAATGAGATGTTCCAACGCCTTAGAAATTTACATGCTATTTGATATATTCACAAATTTAGCACGTCGTTTCTCAACT
This sequence comes from Sepioteuthis lessoniana, assembly GCA_963585895.1. Lineage (NCBI taxonomy): Eukaryota > Metazoa > Mollusca > Cephalopoda > Myopsida > Loliginidae > Sepioteuthis > Sepioteuthis lessoniana. The sequence goes on from CAUZXS010000387.1 coordinate 75,447, forward strand.
TCCTTTAACTCTTAAAAACAATTAATACCTTTTTAAGTCGTTCTCTCTTGGACCAAGAACTTTTCAAAAACACAAAATAAACGTTGAAGAAACTTTGAGAAAATGTGAATAAAACTTATCGAACAATGGGACGCGTGTATCAGTATAATTCAAATTGAATTTAATTGAAACTTTCATTCACTCTCACTTTCCCAAAGCTGATGCATTTAACAAAATTTAACAGAACAATTGTCAAAAAATTTAAAAAATAACAAACCCTCCATAAAAATAACTGTTTTGGAGATTTTTAGGAAATTTAAGATTTTAAATATGAATAACACGTTATTGCCCCGGTCTTGTTTTAATGTTTAGTATAAAATGCTTCCACACTTTTTTATGTAAATGTGTTACAACTTGTAACGAAATTCAAAATTATTTCAAGAGAAATAGACTTCAAATAGATCCCATGTTTTGCTTGAATTAAATTGAGGAATATATTTTATATGTGTACATATTTACCCAACTCCTCCGCTCGAGCAGGATATGACACAAGGTCAATTTTTAAGCGGAGTTTAACAGGTTTGAATTCAGAGTTTTCCTTCTCCTAGACTAGTTGCTTCACCAAGGCTGAAGAACCCAGTCTGTCCTACTATTTACCCATAGCTGGAGGGAGGATAATTGGATTCATACCTTTCCCAAGGGTATTAGGGCAATGTGAAATGCAATCAGTCTCGTCTAGGATTTGAACTCGTGTCGCCGTGTCCATTTCCCACAACGATAACCATTACACCACAGGCACCATATTTTATATGTATAGTTAAAATGTGCAATTTATTTTAAATAATCTCGAATATTTCTATGGACACCTTCATATAAGAGGGTAAATCTTATTTGTTAAATTAGGAGTTTTATTATTATTATTTACTCATTAGAGTTTTTCACTAGAGTCTGAGTGAGAGCAAGTCTCCTCAAGTCTCCAGGACTCTGAGTATTCTGGCCGTTCTCAATGGTGTAGTTGTTTCGATGGTCTCCACTCGTCCGCCAACTTCCAAGTGCTCCAGTCCCTTTAGTAATCCTTTAGTTACTGTTCCAAACGCACCAATTACAATTGGTATAATTGTCGCCAGCATGTTCCATAGTTTTTTTCAATTCCCTAGCAAGGTCGAGGTACTTATCCTTCTTTTCAGATTCTTTCAGTTTTATTCTGTGGTCAGCCGGGACAGCAAAGTCGACAATTTTACAAGTTCTCTTCTTTTTGTTGATTATTATTAGGTCTGGTCTTCTGGCCGAGATTAGGTGATCCGTGTGTATGTCAAAGTCCCATAGGAGTTTATGTGAGTTATCTTCTTGGACAGATGCTGGGTTGTGCATATACCATTTGTTTGCATGGTCAAATTTCAATTTCATGCACATCTCCCAGTGGATCCCCTTGCCGACCCAGTCATGTCTAGTCTTATATTCCTTCGGTGCTAATTTGCGGCATTCGCTTATTATGTGATTGATCGTTTCATCTCTGTCACTGCATAGTCGACATTTGCTATTTTGTTATCTTATCTATTCTCGCTTTGATATGATTCGTTCTTATGGCGTTGTTTTGTGCAGCTATTAGGAGAGATTTTGTCTCTATCTTAAAGTTTCCTTTTCTTAGCCACGTCCACGTTTTCTCGTGTGAGATGTTGTTTATTATTCGTTTAAAACGCCTATAGAGTTGTTTTTCTTCCCAATTTTGTTTCCTACTTATTGTCATTCAGCTGTCCATCGTGTTGTCTGTCTCGTTTCTAATGGCTGTAATCAGTCCTCCGTCGTGTTTTTGTATATAGTCTTCGAGTCGTTGTATCGATGCGTCAACACTGTCTTCAACGCTGGCAAGTCCTCTTCCTCCCTCTTTTTGATACATATAGTCTGTCAACGTCGTCTCTGGGATGTAATGCCTTTGCATGGTCATTAGTTTTCTTGTTCTTAGGTCCATTTGTATAAGTTCATCACTAGTCCACTTCAGAAAGGGAACCGAATATCTAATGAGGGATACGGTCCAGGTATTTATTCCTTTGATAAGGTTTCTGCTTGATAGTTTTGTCTCGAGTAGTTTTTTAGTTCTCCTGGGATTTTTTTCCTTAATTGATTCTTTCATTTCCACTTGTTCGATGGTGTCAGCCTCCAAATTGCCCAAGTATTTGTAGGTTTCCTTCTCTCCTAGCGTTCTAATCTCGTCTTCATTTGGTAGTTCCATTCCGTTAGTTAGATGTCGTTTTCTACTTTTCATTATTAGCATAGCATATTTTTCTATGCTAAATTCCATTCCTATCCTGATTGTATATTCTAATTGCGTGTATTAGTGTTTCCAGTTCTTTTTCATTTTTTTTTTTTTTTGCGAATAGTTTGACGTCATCCATGAGCATTAGGTGATTGATCTTTTCCTGCGATCTTCTAAGTTGTATCCGGCAGTGCATTTTCTGAGTATGTGGTTAAGTGGTATCATGGCAATTATGAATAGTAACGGTGATAGAGCATCTCCTTGAAAAACACCTCTATGGATCTCTGTTTCAGCTAAGCTTCTTCTTCCTGCTGTCAATTTCACTCTCCAGGTTTTCATGGTTTTCTCGATAAAGTTTATGAATTCATGCGATATTTTGTACATTTTGAGGCAGTTTATTACCCAGCTTTGCGGAACAATATCATATGCCTTTTTGTTGTCAATCCAGGCCATAACTAGTTTTTCCGTCTGGTCTTGCTCTCGTTTAGGATGTGCTATGCCTCTGGATCCTTTGCGGCATCCTTTCTATTCCTCGGGGAACAAATCGCAGCTGGTTAGCGAGTAGTAAATCTCTTCTCTTATTTGAGCTGTTAATATTTTCCTCGTCATCGGTAGGCAGGTTGTGGGTCTGTAATTGTTTGGGGCGGTTGTTTTGCTTGGGTCCTTTTGGATCAATGTGGTTTTTTCTTTGGTCATCCATTCGGGTACATGTGCTCCTTGTAGGTATCTGTTCATTTCTAGTGCTCGTCTGTCGTGAATGGAAGTGAATTTCTTGAACCAGAAACCATGTTTTCCATCATGGCCTTTCGTTTTCCAGTTTGATTTTTTAGTGTCATTTTGATTGGTTTGGTTTCTTTGTTTAATGGCATATCTACCTTTGTAGGTTATTTAATGCCAAAGCCATTCTCCTAGAAGAACAGCAGTGGTACTATTTAACCCATAGCTGGGAGGATAATGGGGCTCATACCTTTCCTAAGGGTATTTGCCCGAAAGTGAACGTAATAGCGCGACTAGAGTACGAACTCGCTTACTACGATTCCGCAGTCCATCGCTTTAACCATTGCACCACGAGGACACCCCCCCCCCGTGTTATTTTGAGTAAATCGATGAGTATTTCCGCTTTTGGGCCTTCTTCGAGTCCTTCTAATTCTCTTGTGATATTGTTTATCCATTCGGCTTTTTCGTTGTGTGTTTTTTTTTTCAGTCCAAAATTGTTCGGTTTCTTTTGCATCCGATTGTTGGTATGTTTTCGTGCCATCTCCTCCTAATTGTTGAGAGAATTTTCTTATTATTATTATTATTATTATTATCACTACTACTACTACTACTAATAATAATAATAATAATAATACCCTACTTTTACTACTACTACTTCAATCTTTACGCGTTTTCAAACCAGCGTTAGTTGTTTATCTTTCACTGGAGTCTGACAGACAGCAAATCTCCTCGGGTCTCCAGCACGGAGTATTCTAGCTGTACTCTAGATAGTCTCAAATCGTTTTTTGATCTCCACTTCCCTAGTCTTTTTCCAGGATTCTGAGGACCGTTCAAAGTGCACCAATTACTATTGGCATCACCGTCAAATTCATTTTCTGTCAATTTTTAGCTCTCTGATAAAATTCAAGTAATTGTCTATATTTTCTTTTTATTTATTTTCACTTTCTATTTTGCCGAAACAGCAAAACCCACCAAATGAAAAGTCCTTTTTTTTTTTAAAAAAATCAATACTAATGCATTTATTTTTCTTGGGCAGATTCTGGTTTGTGCTTACACAATTTCTCAGTATGATCAAGTTTTAATCTCTTGCACAATTTTCAGTGGATTATCTTTCCCATCGAGTCATTCTGAGTCTTGAACTCCTCTTACGCCAGTTTGCTACATCTACTTATAATCTAATTGACCTTTTAATATCTGCCTTTGACCATCACTTGTTATTCTGTTGCATATTATAAATTTTCGCATTGATATAATCGGTCTTTATGACATTAATTTCTGCTACTGTTAAAAAAGATTTGGTTATTCTCTTTAGGTTTCCCTTTCTTAGTCATGTTCAGGGTTTTCCATTTCTGTTTTCTTGTTTTTTGTTGTTTTTCTGTTTGTTCTTGTGTTGCAAATGCTATTGCCGACTTCTGTGATTAGTCTTTCTTTCCGTTTGCGAATGTATTCCTTGAGTCCTGTTCCTCGTTCATACCGTGATACGGAGATTCTATGACATCTATCGCGTATAAGCTGCATTGTCATCAATGTCCTCGTCCTTTTGTCCAGTTGTCTGAGTCCTCCCTTTTACATTTTTAGAATGGTCCAAAGAATCTTACAAAAGAGACTGCTCAGGTGTTTATTCCTTTCATGAGATTTCTGCTGCAGAGCTAAGTCTCGAGAACTTCTTCTTCTTCTTCTTCTTCTTCTTCTTCTTCTTCTTCTTCTTCTTCTTCTTCTTCTTCTTCTTCTTCTTCTTCTTCTTCATGCGAGCTGATGGTCTTTCACTGGAGTCTGAGTGACAGCAAGTTATTATTCCCTGATGAATTCTTATAATTTAGTAGATTGACTTCCATATTAAAACTATAATTTATAAGGCTATACTGCATACTGGAGTTTATTGCTCAGGCGTTATTTTGCTGGTTTCTTTTTGCATGTTTCTTTTTGTAATTTTGTATTCTTGGGAAAGTGCTTACATTTTGTTTTTGTAAATAAAGTCTTTACTTCAGTGGATTTAACATTTCTTTTACTTATTTATTTATTTCTTTTTGTTTTTATTTTATTTTTTGCTTAGCCCTGTGCTTGGGAGACTGTGGAGGAGGAACGTGTATGCGACCCAATCAGTGTTTATGCCCCAACAGACAAATTGCACCGACGTGTGTAGCGAGTGGTGAGTAATCTCCATGGAGCATATTTTTTTTTATCAATACGAGAGGATCGATCTTTTCATAACAACGCTCCTATTTTTTCTAACATTTTTATTGTATGTTTATCACATGCCATCAATTTTTCATGATTTACTTTTTATCAAAAATATGAAGAATGGCAATTAAAAGCTACATTTACCGATTTGATTTATCTTGTTAATTCATCAATTTTTGCTGTGAAAGAAGCAGATAAAGAATGGAAATGTTTCATCTTTCTATAAAATACGGGTTTATCTTTAGGATCTTTAATCCAATTGTGATTTCAAGCAATATAAAATGTCAAAAACTGTTCAAACAAAGAAAATAAGTCTACAATTCAAGTCACGTCTCGTGTTTCCTTTTTTAATATCTAAATATTTAATGGTCATTTTCCCCTTTTCTTTGATTCTTTAAAACGTTTTTGTATCTATTATGTATATCCAATTATTTTGTTCAGATAATTTTCTTTCAGACACTTGCTATATTATTTTATGGCGGTAACTACTGTTGTCTCTTTGAAGACTCGCGATGTGAAGCATTTATAAGATACTTTATTACGACGTTTAACAAGGCTTTAATTTTTGGCATCCTTTATCAGGGACTAAAGACTATTTAATAGAATTTTTTTCAAATGTACCTCAAACCAAATTTCATTTCATCTTGTTTTGAAAAATTTAAGTCTATATATTTTTAAAGCGTATACATCTCTGATGCCGAAGTTTTTAATGCATGGGATCGATGATGATAATATTGAGTTCAGTGTGCCTTCTTTCTAAGCTTAATCTGAAAACATCAGTTTGTATTTATAACTATGGAATGATTTCAGTAATTAAATTTAAAGCTTGGAATTTATGATACCACTCAAAATATTTATATCAAGATGATATCGATTTATAAAGTTTTCTCTCTATATTACTGGGGAGAAAGTACAAAATCAACTCTATAACTTTGGCTTCGCCAGTCCAGTGAGTCAAATTGTCAAATTGATCTTAGGGAATATCTACAGCACCTAACAAGAAAATTATTGCCAATGTACATGACATACTTGGTCTTCTGTGCCTCAAACTTGTGGCCTGGATAAAGAAAAAGCTGACTCTAGTAGATATATACGTACTGTAAATAAATCACCAGTAAATAAGATCATTTCTCCTAATTCTTTTTATTAAAAAAGTCAATTTTCCGCTTAACCAAAGATATAAAGATTTTACTATTTTTCATACAAACTTAAGCAATAGAAACAGATATTATTAGATATTACTTATTACCAACTGGCAACTAGAAATGTTGTACTCTACAAAAAAAGGACACCACCTTATATATATATATATATATATATATATATATATATATATATATATATATATATATATATATATATATATATATATATATATTGAGGCAACTTTACTTATCGCTACAGATTTCCAATGTTATAGAGTTTATAATGAAATCTTGGTATCTTTATAAAAATTGGTGTGAGTATTCTTATTTACGAGCAAAATATCACCTCCACACACATAAAATATAAAAACTTTAAAACTTTTCGTACTATTCGAGTTTCAAGAAGTCAAGTCCTCAGAAGCAAAACTAGAGCAGAGATAAAATAAAAATCTTCACTTTATTTTGCTGTCTGATATTCATAAAAATCGAGTAGCAGGAACATTTGGAGTTTTTTTTTTATTCAGTATCTTCTGTATATCGCTTTATTTAATATTGAGAACTTTTTTGTTTTTACTCCTACTCCCTTATCACTATTATTTCAAAACACACACATACCCCCATATATATATATATATATATATATATATATATATATATATATATATATATATTTAGTTTAGAAAAAAGAAAAACTCATAATTCAAGTCATCTGTACTCCGCTTTACAAATTAATTTTGTATTGCATCTTGCTCGTACAGAGAGGTTCGATAAATACATA
>CAUZXS010000387.1:85000-112500 GCA_963585895.1 Sepioteuthis lessoniana
GATCGAGTCCTCAATACTCAAAAGATTGAGTGACACATGAGTGTTAAAACCTTAAGATATTTAAATAAAACCTTCGATAAAAAAAAAAACGGATAAAAAGAGGGTTTCATGCACATTTTCCACGCATTATTGCCAGTTTCTTAATGTCATTCTAGAGAAGACAGGTTTGGTCCGAACTAGGCATTAACAGAAAGTAAATTCGACTTTTGAAAAGAACCCCATTAAGTATCTGATGATTGGGAATACCTCATAAAACTGACAGTAACACGAAGAAAGTGTTTGCATATGAATTTTAGAAGTCCAGTGCTATCAAAATACAAATAACTTACAAAAATCGGATCTACATTACAAGAAAGAAGTGTACGATGTATGTAAACGGTATAGACTCTTAATTTGAAGTAATCATTCATACATTCTGCATAAATTATCTCGTGCCTTTCTTTTTCTATGTTGATCATTTTTGGTAATAAAAGTCATTTGTATTCTGATAACGCAAGACTTCTTATGAAATATGTCCATATGATTTTCCAAACGGGCATTTTCTTTCTCATTCCTTTGGATCTTAAGTAAGTACACCTCAAAGTTAATTTTCTTCAAAATCAAAGATCTTTGCATTTTATTATTCATTGTCGAACATTATACACTCAAAACGAATATTATTAGGTATTATTCCTTACTAAATACTAAATCATGGAAACTATGAAACCCAAAACAGGAATATGTATCAGTAAAAAAAAGTAAGCATACCCGAACGCGAAATTTCGAACCACCTTTTTTTTTTTATTACTGCATTTCAATGCTGTAGAGTTTGTTCCGAATTAATGCCTAATGATATTAGTTTATATTGTATAATGGTCAACTAGATATAATAAAGTCCTGATATCTCTGCTGTGGAAGAAATTCTTGTTTTTAAAAATTCTTAGGGGTTACTTATTTAAGAATAGGATTTGTGAAGGATATCTAGGTAAAAAATTCTCATTCAAATAATTCTTACGAATGACTTTTCTAATTACCTGTGTCTTTTACCTATGTTCCTGTAATTAAAACACACATTAGAAAACAAGAAAAGTTATATATATATATATATATATATATATATATATATATATATATATATATATATATATATATATATATATTGAGGACGGGCATATTTTATTAAAGATGACAGACAAGGATTCAAATTTGAGTTTTTTAGGTAATAAAAAATCAACTTTAAATCCTAATCATCTTCAATAAAATATGCCTATCAGAAATTTCTGCTGCAAAATACACAGACACACACAATCACACACGTACACTATATATATATATATATATATATACAGAGAGAGAGAGAGAGGGTTTGCCAAAAATGTATACACGTTTTGATTTATCATAAATGCAGTGTTTATTAAGATATGTACAAGTTTTATATCCAAGATTCGTACAGGATATTGTTAAGTATCATAGGTGTTTGAACAGATGATCGTTCTGATTCAGACTGTTGATAACATGAACAAACTGAATTGCAAACCGTCTGGTGGAGATTATCACGGTTGGGTGTAATTGAACTATTCCTTTTTGAAAATGTCAGTCACTGGTCAAAGTATGTATACATTATATGGATCCCATGTGTGAGGATATATATATACATATAAATTGAATTACATGAGCAGAAAATTCGGCAAGCATTGCGTACAACATACGGAACCACTGTATCAACCTTATTAGGTCTCATCAGCAGTTTATACCATGACCTCACCTACTAGAGATCGAATCAACGACTACAGAATGCAAAACCGAAACTCTACCACAGACCATTGTTTCACATTGCACACAAGCGCTGCTAAATTAACTAGTCATGGTAGTCATATATTTTATATATATATATATATGTGTGTGTGTGTGTGTGTGTGTGTGTGTGTGTGTGTGTGTGTGTGTGTTTTGCCTCACTGTTTAATCTTTTGTTTTGATAAAAGATAACAGATTATTTCAAAGAATCTTTCTAAAAAATTTTTTTAATTTCATTCTCATTGAACATCTTTAGACAAGGGAAATCACTTGTAAAAATTATTTCTATAATTCCTCTCTCTCTCTCTCTCTCTCTCTCTCTCTCTCTCTCTCTCTCTCTCTCTCTCTCTGAAAGAGAAATCAACGCCATTGTTCTCTATTCTATCACAAATGAATAAATTTTCTGTCAGTTTCCAGATGTTCTGTTCGTTGTCTGAACGGCGGATCGTGTCAAGGAACAACATGCATTTGCTCTTCAGGATACGGAGGCCCAATTTGTGGCACATGTAAGTCCGGCTGACAATGTCGCCGACCCTGCCAATTTTCAACCGGCAAATGGACCAGCGCGTCCATTCCAATTCCTCCTGCCCCCCTCACTCGTCGCTCTATTCACTACGGCATCTGTGTGTGCGTGTGCTTATTAACACAAACGTTTGATGGCCCCCCCCAACTCAAACTTACGAACTCTTATCAACCCCCACCACTATCACAATCACTGACACACCTGCATGTTCAGCGTGTTACTCACTCAACTCACCATCCTCCACGATATCCCCTCCCCATCTCAGTATTAAACCATTGGTGTAACAGCAATGTTACTAAAAATCTTTTTTATTTTAGACCAGTGTCGATTTACATTTATCAAGGGTTAAGCAGTCTTTACGGCTGAATATTACCTTTGGTTAAGTTGTCTTTACCGCTGTCTACTGTTATTAGTTGTCTTTACCGCTATATCATCATCGGTTTAGTTTTCTTTTCTTTTTTTTTTTTGTTTCTTTTTTTTTTCAATACGTATTTGATTTTCCTTTCGGTTGTCGTTATAATTATCATTGCCATAAAATCATCCGCTTTATGTGAGCTTATATGTTATCATGACTCTGCAAAAATAGCACATCTTGTCGAGATTCTTGTAACTGTAATAGAATTAAAAGGTTTTAAGAAACTATGTTCAAGCTGCAGCACAAGCGTCATAATTTTTAAAGGGAGATAACAATCAAATATTAATTCTAAGGCTCATCCCTATATGATCTATTTATTTACTATCAACTATGATATAAATTTTATCAATACAATGTGACTCGACACTCAGCTTAATAGTCACTGAATGCTGCCTTAGAGTGAATCATTATTATAATTAATATTTTTAGATGACTTCATTATTAAAACTATATATATATATATATATATATATATATATATATTATGCGTGAAAATCAGGCTCAGATCACATACATACATACATATTTCAAGTTTAAAATAAGATAATGATAAAACGGGATAAAAACTCATGACTCACATTTTCATGTTCTCCATCCTCAGGTGAGCTAATATTTAATACTTCTCTGCAGTTCAACACGTTTCTACTAGCTCACATAAGAATCAACTACGTGAAACACTGAGTCGTGAGTTTTTATTCTGTTTTATTGTTATCTTATTTTAATGTTGAAATACATAGTGATAATACTCAGCCTTCTTATGCGTTGGGCATAACAAAAGTTTTACAGATTAAAAAACAATTTTAGCAATAAATTCTAATCCTAATGATATATATATATATATATATATATATATATATATATATATATATATATATATATATATATATATGCCTGATTTCAGAAAAAAAAAGTATAAATTCATTAAAAATTTTAGCGCTTCTAGAATCCTACCAGTTAGTTTACTCTTAACGGAACGCTCCATAATTCTAGTCTTCAGCCTGACATGAATTTTATCAAATTAACTATAGTATTAATGGGTAGAGTGTTTGCCGATGGTCTGGGAGACCGGGGTTCAATCCGAGGTCGAGTCATACCAAAGACTCAAAAAATAGTACTTGATACTTCCTTGATTAATACTCAGCCTTATAAGGTACGGATCAAGGGCAAAGTGGAGTATTCTTGAGAATGGAGTAGCACCCTTCCCAACACCTCAATGTAGTAGCTATTGAAAAAGGATCCTTGGGGTCACCCTTGACAACGGTCGCCAACTTTTCTTACTTATTCATGATGGTCTCGTAAATCAAGGAAAATTAATTTCACAATCTGCATCCCCACCGAAAATAATTGGATCTAAGCTGGATTCTTTTTTTTTTTTTTTTTTTCATTTTTTTTGTTGCTTCATTTAAAAGTATTTACATTATTATAATGTTATATATTTCTTGCTGTCAACTGGCATTGATTAAGTTTTCTTTACCGTTATACCACCATCAGGCAAGTTTTCTTTACCACTGTACGACTATTGGTTGAGTTTTCTTTACCGTTGTACCACCATCTTTTATGTTTTCTTTACCGCTGTACGATTATTGGTTAAGTTTTCTTTACCGTTGTACAGCGGTAAGTAATTGATTTTTCTTCTCATTGTTCTTGTGATTATTATGTGTTACGAGTTTTTGATAAATATTTCGAGCTTATTTAGATTCGCTGTAAATTTCGTCATTCATATTGAAGATGCCAGTCTTTACTACACCATCAAGGTCGGCATTCGTCATTGCATCAAAGGAATCTTATTAAATCAACAGATAACAAACTGATATTAAGCTTAAACCTGATTATTCGTTTCCTCATAACCAAAAGAAGTAAAAGATTACATTTATAGAGCGAGATTAGGGGAATTAGGATAAACTATTTCATTAAGGTCATGGTTATCTTTCGGGCCCCCTGCCCCCTATCACGAAAACTATTCAAGTTAGACGAACCAGACATGCAGGACACTGCTGGAGAAGCAGGGACGAACTCATAAGAGATGTACTCTTATGGACCCCCGCACATGGCCGTGCAAAAGCAGGACGACCAGCACGAACATACATTCAGCAGCTATGTGAGGATACGGGATGTTGTCCTGAAGACTTACCTAGGGCGATGAACGATAGGGAGGAGTGGCGAGAGAGGGTCATGGATATCCGTGCTACCAGCGCGATATGATGATGATGATGATGATGATGATGATGATGATGATGATGATGATGATTTCATTAAGATAGATTTATTATCTAAGTCTACTCACCAGTCGGAATATTTTACAAAAGAAATATATTTCCGGAACAAATTGCCTGATCAAATCAAAAACAACAATAGTGTATAAAATTCTAAGATTAGATTGATTTATTTTCGAAAAAAACTGTAAAAAAAAAAAAAGAATTTAAAAGGGCATTTTCGAAACTATCGAATGAATTACTGAACTGAATTTTATCTGTAATATAAAATATTGTATTCAATTTCTCTGAATGTATGAGATGAGGTTTGATTATAATTTGTAGTATTAAGATTCTTCGTATTATTATCCTCATCTTTATTTATGTCTGTACAACGTTTCGGTCGATGTGCCCTCCGGCCTTCTTCGGGTATCTCTTTTCGAACTCTGGAGCCTTCTTGTCGTAATCTTGTCGGAGGGGACATCGGCCGAAACGTTTTACAGACATAAATAAAGATGAGGATAATAGTCCGAAGAATCGTAAAACTACAAAAATATATTGTATTGATTGTATACATATTCTGAACAAAAATTCGTTTTTTTAAAGATTGATGTGAGAATATAGTAAAAAGCGTAAATGTCCTTGGAGGCATAAAAAATAAATAAACGTTCTGTAATCAGATTGAAGTTGACAAAAAGAAAAATCTGAAATTTGAATCTTAGTTAAAAATACTCATTACAGTGTGCAATAAAGCCCAAATTATTCATACAAATAGATGGAACCATATCTTCTTATTTCTTTTACTTCGATGGGTTGTTACAATTCTCGCATCCTTCAAACTGCTTCAATAGTCTTATTTATTCTCTTATGATTTGGTTTATGTTAATATATTCATTTTGAATTCTTTTACTAATTCCATCGTGTTGGTTACTTTGTCTGAAGATGATCGAAGAATATTCTGTGCCTTATATGGTAACAGGTCTCAAAACGCTTACAAGTACATTTAAATATTACTAGGGATATTAAGGATATATTTTGAATGAATATTCCTTTCATAGGTTAACAGAAACCTCAATGGTTCTAATTATATATGTATGATTAAAGTTTATATATATATATATATATATATATATATATATATATATATATAGAGAGAGAGAGAGAGAGAGAGAGAAGAGTATATTTTTAGGAACCAAGTTATTATTCAAGCAAGTTTTCCTAAAGACGATGGAACAGTTTGTTTATTATCTTTAATTATATTTTTCAAGACTCCTTGTTATTTTCCTAGTGTCGGAATCTAGATGGTAAAGGAATTGTCCTATATCTTCTGCCCAAGAGCTTTCGGCAATACTTTTGGTCGTAATCAAGGGTTGTGTAGTTTTGAGTTGGCAGTTTGAGTTTTTACTGTTTTAAGAATTTGCACCTTTTTGTTTTGAATATATATATGTATGTGATCGGGTTACGAATGTAAGCGTGTATATAACCATTAAAAACATGACATCATAGCAATATATCTACCAGAACAACAGACTTAAAAGCTCCAATCTAAAGAATAAAGCGATTTCCAGTCAAATTGGCAAGTATATGATAATAATCAGCTAAATCCTCGATATTACGGCGATAAATATAAAATGTTGATTAGAATCCTTTCTACTTTCCAAATAGAAGGATCAGTCAACATGGACAACTGTTACAAAGAGAACCTGATTTGTCGATGGGTCATCTCGCTTGTGAGAATAAATTTCATTTATTTGAACCATCGAGCCATTTAATTGGAATAGCGAAAACAAAGCAAAGTGACTTCTTGTTTTGTCATTGTTGAGTCACTGATAACTTGATCAGATTCAATCAAACAGTATCTGCAGTGAACAGTCTATTTGAGTTTAAACACAATTAATATTTTCTTCTCTAACGGTATTTATAAAAGTGCACAATCAATAAAATCCTTAAAATCCAATAAGTATTAAGGCTGGTTGGTTGGTTGGTTGGTCACTAATTTACGTAATGTCAACCATTTTGGGATTATTTAATGCTGAAGTCAGTTTTTATATTTTCCAGAATTCTATTGTTCAATTAACTAATGATAATCATTTGTAAACAATTATAACTTCAAGTAAATATTCTTAATACAAATAATTTTGATGCACTTATATGGTTTCAAGTATTCTTATCTAATCCTGATAATTTTCAAAAAGATCTCTTTGACCAATAGATAGAACTCTAACAGGCGCTCCTACTCCAGATCAGAGTGGACCTGGAAGTAATGGCATTAAAATGGTGACTCCACATTCTTCAGACCTACAAAACTAAAACCTCACAATCGGATGTAGTTTAGTGACATACATAGGACAATTTCTGGTTTTTTTTGGGGGGTCGGGGAGAGGTCTTACCCTTCTGCGGGAGATGAAGTTGATATTTTTACTTTATAGGTCGTTGAGTAAAAGATTATAGTAGTTCAATTGGGTAATAATGTTGAATTTCTTTGTCTAAAAATTTACCGAACTCGTTTTAGATATTAAAAGTAACTTTTCAAGTGATAAAATAACTTATTCTATGTTTCCTAATATACTTAATTTATATTCCAACGGGAAATGCTTTTTTGGAAATAATTCATATTATTTCGTAAGCCCAAAGTCGTCATTTATTTCAAATCGGACTGCTATATTTAGCTCAAATTCTTAGATACACATACCCGTACACATAACCGTACACATATGCGCGCACACACACACACACACACACACGCGTGCGCACGCGTGTGTGTGTGTGTGTGTGTGTGTGTGTGTATATGTGTGTGTGTTGTGTAAATCAAAGTTGTCACGAAATTATGCCAATTGTGTAAATGAACATGGAAAATAAAACGTTGCATAAATTTTCAATTTTGAGGAAAACAAATAACATTATCTGAATTTGAGATAAAATATTTTAACTTGAAATTAAGGCGAAGATGAAGGTGGGGTCACATTTTAAACTCTCTCTGATTATTTTCTTCCTTGGTTTTCGTAAGAGTTTCCTCATTCAATGCTGTCACTATATCTAATTTATGGGAATATTTTGTTGAGCCAGTTTTTCAAAAAAAATATTCAAAACTAGGACATCTCTCAATTTCACGCCTACGAATTCAGTTGAATTATTTTATAAAAATGTGTAAACAAAGTTTCAAAGATAGATTATTGGAATTTATTCTACAATATGGCAGCTACATGGACTGTGTTAATTATTCTATTTTTCATTTTTTGCTGCTTTTTTTTAAAACGGCATTTTACAGCCGTTGCATTGTCCGGCCTACTGAATAAAAATTCCTAAATTCAGAACTAAGAAGTAAGCTTTAAATTGACATAGATGGTAGGCGCACTCAGTGTAACGGTCATTATCGTAGAAAAGGGAATCGGTGAAGCAAATTCAAATCCTGTTTACTTTTCACTTTTCGCATGACACTCAACTGCATCTGAGGGTGAGGCTCCAATTCTGAAACTCTGGAGAAGTGTGAAGTCACCTCTTCGTTACCATTAATTCCAGGTCCACTCTAAACTGGAGTAGTAGTATCTGTTAGGGTACCACCCATCTATGGATCAAACAGATCTGAAAATTATTAGAATTGAAACCATATAAATATATGCAGAAAATGAATATTATTTAATAACAATGGTTTCTTAAAACCATATAATTGTGTGTAAATTGTTAGTATTAAGAATAGTTATTTGAAATTATCATATTTACCCAACCCCTCCGCTCGGGCAGGATATGACACAAGGTCAATTTTTAAGCGGAGTTTAACAGGTTTCAATTCAGAGTTTTCCTTCTCCTAGACTGGTTGCCTCGCCAAGGCTGGAGAACCCAGTCTGCCCTACAATTTACCCATAGCTGGAGGGAGAGTAATTGGATTCATACCTTTCCCAAGGGTATTAGTGCTATGTGAAATGTCATCAGTCTCGTCCAGGATTTGAACTCGTGTCGCCGTGTCCATTTCCTACAACGATAACCATTACACCACTGTTATTTGAAATTATAATTGTTTACAATTGATATAATTGTTGAAAAAAAAAGAGACAGAATTTGGTATTAAATAACCCAATGTCGTAAAAACAAACAATGGAACTAATAATAATATTAGTATTACAATGGAAACATACGAACACTTTAGGTGTGTAAATGAATTAACTTTGAATTAAAGGTCAGTAAAAACTACTTTTGGATAAACTCAAAGAAAATATACAATGGATTGCTTATCTTTGTTTGGGTTTTATGGCATATCAACCTTTGTAGGTTATTTAATGCCAAATCCATTTTTATACAAATAAACAGTTCTATTTAAAAGAATTCAGTTTAGCGTAAGTACACAGTTTAATTGTCAAAAACATTTCTATTTCAAGCTATTCAGTTTAGTCAAACATTTCTATTTCAAACAATTCAGTTTAGCATAAGTACGCAGTTTAGTTCTATTTGACTCATAGATAGGACCCTATCAAGTGCTACCACTCCGGGTCAGAGTTGAAGAGTTACTCCGCATTCCCCAAAACTCCGTCATGACTGGAACCTCACCATCAGATTGTTTAGTGTCATATCGCGGACGTCTTGGGGAGAGGTCTTACCCCTCAGGAGAGAAGTCGTCGGTGTATTCTACAGCCCCAACCGATTGAGCAATGAATTGCTTTTAGAGTGGTGATCATGGCATGGACGAAATGAACCCAGAGAGTAAAGTTAAAATCTAAAACAAGACTATTTGCTTTTTACTTTGCGCCAATTCCCTTGGGAAAGACATGAATTAATCTGTTCTTCCACAGCGATGTGTAGATAGTAGAGAAGACTAGGTTCTTTAGCCATAGTATAACAACTAGTCTCAAAGCAAATCTCTGAATTCAAATCAACTTTTCTCGATTAAAAAATTGACCTTTTATCACATCCTTCCCATGGCGGTGGGATTCAGTAAATACGTGCTATTTCATGTGAGATTGCTGTGAAATAATATTTACCTTTCGGCACATTTTTTTTCACTCATAAAAAATCTTCCAATAATTTTGCAGTCAATTTGTATTTCATTTAATTTACTTCTGTATAAATAAACAACAATATAATTCATTGTCTTCATTTGTGAATATTTACAAAGTTCAGAGACAGAGACATAGCTGATTAAATTACACCTCCACCTATGTATACCTTACATGTACTGCAGAGCTGAAACGCTGTCTGAGCCTAAGGTACATTCCTGACAATCTGTCATAATTAAAGATTTAAATTTTGTTTTATGGCATAAATTAAATTTATGAATTAATATTAAAAAATCATAACTACTTATTTATATGTTATGTGAGGGTATATAAATTAAACTTATAAGTATTTAAAGAATTTAAATCATAATTGTTACTTAAGGGTAAGAATTTAAAGTTAGTGTATATACTTGTGTATTGGTTAAATTGAAGTTGACCAATACATGAGTCATAATTTTGTAATCTTGAAATTTCAAATTAATGGAAAAATCTCGGAGTAACTTTTAACTTCCAAAATTAACGATTTCATTATCAAGTGTCAACTTACTCACGAGATCGACGTCAGTAATTTTAAACCAAATATTATTTTATATGGTATCATAACATTATATGAAATATATTTGAATAATTCTAGGGTGAGTCAAAAGTTTTACAATATTTTCGTAACGGGGAGTGGGCATAAATCAGCAGCTCCATATGCTTTATGAAGGTGACGAACCACACTGGACTGTAAGATTTTGAGCTCGCCTGATACTCTCTGGGTGATACTCACCAGATTTGTGATGTCTTTGTTTAATGGCATATCAACCTTTGTAGATTATTTAATGCCAAATCTATTCTCCTAGAAGAACAGTAGCGGTACTATTTAACCCATAGCTGGGAGGATAAGGGGGTTTATACCTATCCCAAGGGTATTTGCCCGAAAGTGAACGTAATAGCGCGACTGGAGTACGAACTCGCGTACTACGATTCCGCAGTCCACCGCTTTAACCCTTACACCACGAGGACACCCCGCCAGATTTGTATGTTTGGTTTAAAGCACGGATTCAGAATCCACATTTTAGATCTATCTGATATTGCTTGTTTATGCAGGTTTTTTAAAACCTAGCGAAATTTCTGGAACCATCTGATTACTGTACTCGATTGAAATGCACCTTCAGTTTTTGCTCGACAAATGTTCAAACTCGTAAAGCATAAGTTTCCGGATTAGATGACGTTGCGCGTTCATCCGTTCGACTCACACACGGAATGAAATAAAGCGCAACGTGTTAGCGTATCAACAACCACAATACTACGAACCAGAATGGTTTGAACTTCCACTATCACGTAATATACGCGCAGCAAACCAACATGTACCAAAACATTATAAAACTGGTACAATGAAGAGGCGTTCGTGACATAACACTTACTCTCGTAGGAAATGGACTCGAGTTCAAACCCTAGACGAGATTGCTCGTAATTTGCTTCGCGCTTATACCCTCGGGAAAATCATAAATCCACCTGTTTTCCTTCCAGATACCCGGTAAATAGTTGGGTAAATGCCTGATCGACCCAACTATTTAACCTTGTCTACAAGTTTGGTAAAATAGAGCATTCATTCCACTAATGCCATTTCAGAATGAATAGAAGACATCTGGTAATGTCTCTCTCTTTCTCATCGTTTATCAATACAGTAGAATGTTTGTACACTACATAAGTAGAGTGTTCACCGATGATCCGGGAGATCTGGGTTCAGTCCCAGGTCGAGTCATACCAAAGACTTAAAAAATAGTACTTGATGCCGCCTTACTTAACACTAAGCATTATATGGTAAAGATCAAGGGTAAAGTGGGGCAATCCATGGAATGGAGTAGCGCCCTCCCCTACACCTCGGTGTAGTAGCTATTGAAAAGGGAGCCTTCGGGTCACCCTCGACTAAGGTCACTAACTTTACTTTACAACAAAAATTTCAATAAAATTTCAATCGAAGGGAAGGAAAACTATGAATTCCAGCTTTATTCCGCTCAAAACTTGATGATGTGTTACATCCTGCTGGTTTAGGAGGGGTTGGGTATATACATAAATAATACGATTTTAAGTTATACTGGTATAAATCATGTTTTCATTCATTCTTATAGAGAGTTCTAAAAAATAGCCTTGTGACAGACTAAGCTAATCAAAACGAATACCGAGATGATGTGCTTTGTAGTCAAAAATTTAATTAAAAAAATAAAAACAGAGCAAGTAGTTATCTCCCTTTTTGGCTAGTCGTAAATTTTAGTAATCTATTATGTCTATTTAATGATGATTATTATTTGTGTAAATGACCCTTTATTAGAAATGCTAAACGTCGACGATGTGTCTAGGAAAAGGCATAAACTATCACTTGGGAAAGTGTAAAAAAAAATCCTTGACGACAAGCTTCTTAAACATAGGAAATAATTTGTTTTGCTTTCATTTTTAATTAATTAAAAAAATGTCCACCTCGAGTTTGCAGTCCTCGGGAGAACTTCTTCTCGTACTCTTCCCACAATTAGAGCGACATTCAACAATATCAAAGGCGGAATTAGCGAACGATGAATTCCTACAAGTTTCCTTAATCAAAATTAGACGTACAAGAAAGAAAAAAGAGAAAGAAAGAAAAACAAGAAAAGTAGATAATGACCAGCTGGCTGACGTAAGTTCCTTTTCAAGCAGAAGCCAAATAAAATGTCATCAGCCGCATACGAGATTGTTTTCTTTTTTACTCTGCGTCTCTGGACCTGATGACAAATCACCCAACACCCCCGACCAAAACTTTCAGTCATTTTGTCACAAAGTGAAGGAAGGAGGGAGGAAGAATTGAAAAAAAAAAACTATGAACTTAATCATGACGTTAAAATCAGAGTTGACATTTTGTCTTAAGACCGATGGGGGTGAGCAGCCAATATATCAATTTCACATTTCGTCAAAATGGTATTGCTCAGACATAAGTGGGGAAATATCGGATCTCAACTAGGGTACATGTTTCGGATTGCAAAGTCACCCCACCCATCATCCAATTCTGTCATCTGCCTTGTCGGGAGAATACACTGACTGTATCCTCTGCTGAAAGATAAGACCCCTTCAAAAAAGAGGCGTTCTAGATTTGATGGTGGGGCCCCAGTTATGGAGATCGGGGGAGTACAAAGTAACCAACGGTTGCCATTACTTCCAAGTCCAATCTGACCCGGACTGATTGTACCTTTTCGTATCCCATCGATTGGTCAAATAGATATGTTTAAAAATTATTCGTATTTAATACGAATACTTAATGCCATGAATTATTTGTATTAAGAATAGTCACTTGAAGCTATTAGTGTTTACTTAGGAATGTTATTAGTTACATGAAAACATACAACTGCATGCTATTAAATGACAATTATTAAATAGAAATAATTAGTTGAAACTATATAATTACTGGTATTAGATAGGGATACTTGAAACAATACAACAGTATGCAAATTATTTATATTAGACTGTAATACTTAAAACCATATAATTGAGTGTAAAATCACTTAAGAAACAACCACACAAAAATGTAAATATGACTGTACAATTAATGGAATTCCGTAATAACAAAATATAAAATAAACATGGATGGTTTGTTATGATATTAATATCAATCAACCCCTTAATCAATTCTATTATTTCACAACAGAAAGAAAGAAAGAAAGAAAGAAAGATCCTTGATGCCCACTTTTAACAATTTTAAATCAAATTATAGTAGTAATTTCCGAAGCTTTTTGCTTAGATGTGGCCCAAGGCCATTTGAATGAGGTGTCCAATGAACTCGAAAAGTCAGTTATCTGTCATGCGCCCCACCGAACGAGCGAGTTTGGCACAAGGTCTTTTTTAATGCGGGTCCGGACGCAGGGCTGCAGCCCACACGCGCCCTGCATTTGCCAAAGGACTCGAAAAGTCAGTTATGTCATGCGCCCCACCGAACGAGCGAGTTTGACACAAGGCCTTTTTAATGCGGGTCCGGACGCAGGGCCGCAGTCCACACGTGCCCTGCATTTGCCAAAGGACTCGAAAAGTCAGTTATGTCATGTGCCCCACCGAACGAGCGAGTTTGGCACAATACCTTTTTTAAGGCGGGTCCGGACGGAGGGCCGCAGCCCACACGCGTCCTGCATTTGCCAAAAGACTCGAAAAGTCAGGTTATAGTATTTACTAATCTTCTGTTTATAAAAGTTTGTTTTGTTTTTTTGTTGGGAGGGGGATAAGAATAGTAAGTTTACGTAATGTCAATCTTCAAAATGGGGTGGGTGTGCCAAGAAAATCTGCATTTTATTTTTATTATTTTGCTGGTGACTAAGCTTAATTTAGTCACTAGGACAAATGGAAGGGAAATGAAGGGTAGAACGACTGTATTATAACAATCGCTCAAGTAAGTGAGTCTACATGCTCACAAAATAAGCATTTAAGATCCTAGATTTGGCCCGGCTTGAACATTTTGATTTGTTGACTGAAAATTCAGTGGAAAGTAAAAGTTGTTGGCTTTATCCTGAAGCCCAATGCTTACTGTGGCGCCATCTGTAGAAAAATAAGTCGATGTCAATTTAAAAAAGCTTAAATGTCATGGCATTTTGTGATTCACTTCGAGCAGTCACTGTGCCATTAAAATAAAATCTTTCTACCTCTCTCTCTCTCTCTCTCTCTCTCTCTCTCTCTCTCTCTCTCACACATATTTTCTACAGTCACCCCACGCAAACTGTACGAGTCACATCACAACGTACAAATCCATTAACAAGCCTACCGAAGACTCAAGTATGCCATAACAATATAACAATAGCATAATACTTATACAATAACTATTAATATGGCTCAAGGTTGTTATTTACTGAGCTTTATTTTGTCCGACACAACGGCTTCAGGCTGCTTACGGTACCAGCTATTTCTAAGTTGTTACCATCTACGTAAAGAACAGCCTCATCTCTGATTAACTTCAATGGTCTGACAGAAACATGTGTTTAAGTGCGACTTAACGGGCAGTGAAGTTTGACATATAAGTAATATTTTGCTGTAAACACCTTTGATTTGCTTTTAAGCGTTTCACCAGGTGTAATGCCAGCCATTGTTTGTGAGTTCGATTCTCACTTGCTATCCATACTTCTGGTTTGTGTAAACGAAATAAATTATAGTTTTACATTACTTTTGTAAAAACAAAAATTACACAATTATCTACCTTTACCGATAGAGGGCTTTACTATCATCTAATTTCTGTTTCTGCTGCAATCAAAGAAAGACATCACACCTCCCTGGGGTCATCAATTCTCAATGTAAAGGTTAAATTTACAAGAAGAAAACTGCAAAATAATATTTTCGCAAGAATTATTTATACAAAATATAAATGAAAATTAAGAATTAAGATTTTAAGATATAAATTCATTAACAGATGAACAAAAATGTAAACTTTCTTTTTAATTTGTTTTGTTTTTTATTATTCAAACAGTGATTATTCCATTCGCTCTTTCTAAATTTCAAAAGATATTTATAAGAATCAGGATTTGCCAGATTTGAATTGCTTAAAGTGGTGCGCGAAATAATTACATGACAAGCCCTTTCCTTTTAGTCGATTGATAAGCTTTCCACAGTAACACAGTTACACATTTTAATGAATAGTGTAAAATGCAAAATTGTAATGGTTTTTATTAACATTATAACATTACGTGTATTTAATTTAAAACTGAGAAAACAAAATAATATATCAAAATCAATTTTTGTTTTCAAAGGGTAAACTATATTGCATTTCAAATGCACAAATATTCATTGACTTTCTCATTAATAACCTCATTTCATTCGTCCGGGGTTGTAGAATAGACTGACTGCATCCCTGTAGAGGAGTAAGACCCCACCAATGAGTCTTCTGGATATGACATTAAACAATAAGATGGTGAGGCTCCAGTAATGCTGAAGCTTTAGGGAATGTGGAGTACCCCTTCATGGCCTTCGCCCCAAGATCCACTCTGGCCCTGAGTGGTAGCACCTGATAAGGTCCTATCAATGGGTCAAATAGAAATGTTTGACATTTAAACTGAGTGCAAACAAATGAGTTATGCTAAATTGAATTGTTAGAAATAGAACTGTTTGACTATTTAACTGTGTGTAAACAAATGACTACTGTTTAATTGAATTGTTAGTGAGACATAGCAATACTTGGAATCGATTAATTTTTTTTACATATGCCAAATTGAATTGTTAGGAATAAAACTGTTTGATCATTTAACTGTGTTTACAAATCATATATTTGATATATATGTAAAAACAGGATTTGGTATAAAATAAATAACAATGGTTGATATGTCATAAAATCAAACCAAATCATTAATAACCAAAAGTAATCAGGCATATTTTAAAAGTTGCCGTAAATATCTCAAATAGCGAAATTCGAAATTCAGTAGTTGTTGTAGTAAAATTTAGTAATAGTACTAGTCTTTCAAAGGTTTCTTGCTACTTGTAGCTAAACTCGCAATCCTTTCCGTGGACCATCTTGGATATTTTAAATCTTACTTTTTCAACGTTGTTAATATCTAATTTATACGAAGATTATGTAGTGCCAATTTTTCTGAAAAAAAAACAGACTTTTACGGGATCTACGAATTTAATTGAGCTGCTTTATTAATTTTGTTAATAAAGTTTTACAGATAAACCATTGGACTTTAGTACGCTGTATGCCAGATACATAGTCTGACTTAGAATTATTTTCAGTATGCACCTAGAAATTCCTAAAGTGAGATTAAAAAGTCTTATATATCCAATAATTCATTCTAATACAGTGATAACTCGAGATACGAAATTCATTTGTTCCGGAGGGGATTTCATATCTTGGAATTTTCGTATTATGGGACAAGATTTACCCAATAAATGGCGTATTTAGCTCCTGCCCCCAAGAACAGTGGTATAAAGTGTAAATATTATACCCACCTGTAGGAATGTATTCGTTAATGACAACATAGTCATTTACATAAATGTTAAAAAACAATGAGAAAATAATAAAATCAATTAAAAATAATAAAACTTTGTTACGAATAAGGACACGTTACCTTTCTCGTCGAGCACTTTCGTTTCGTATCTTGAATGTTTTTTTGTTAAATGGGAAAGAAATTTCTTCGAATCCCATTTCATATTCTGAATTTTTCGTATAATAGGGTTTTCGTAAGTCGAGGTTCCACTGTAATGCAACTTGCATAAGAATAACAGTAAATATCAAGGAATGGTCTTCTTCTGCTCCTACTCATCCTTCAGCAATATAGTAAAGAGTAAACCTAAGATATTTTGATATATTTATTGTGTTCATAAGTATTTAAGATATTCGATTTTGTTATCATTTACATTTGTATGTACATCTTGATGTAATAAGTTGCCTCAGCTGTTTGAGTCTTTGTCTTATGTTAAACTTTTTTCATCAGAAAAAGATTCTTATTGCTTGATTTTCTATCTCACCGTCTAACAAATATTGCAATGTACAAATAGGTCATCGTCTAACAATTGCTTACCTAACAATATCTGTTCACGTCGTCAAAGGTTTTAATATTAATTCACTTTTGACTGTTTAACAAACTTAATTTACCTAATTTCTTGCTATGAAATGAGCACATTTACCAAAGAGAAACTCAAAAAATCAATTTGCACATTATATCACGATTAACAGAGACGATCTCAGAATGAAAGATGCAATGCGTATTTTGTGGCAGAAAAAAAGGTAAATTATTTTTTTAAAAAACAAGTTTGATATAAATTAAACTTCAGCAAATTGTTCCTCTGTCCTATGACCGTAGTTCCATTTTGTGTGTAGAATTTATATGCAAATATACCAGATATAATGAGACGGAGATAGTAACGAATATGTACAGGTTTTGGTTTGGCTTGGTTTCTTTGTTTAATGGCATATCAACCTTCGTGGGTTATCTAATTCCAAAACCACCCTTATAGAACAGCAACGATCGTATTTAAACCATAACTGGATGTAAAGGTTTTGGTTTGGCTAGGCTTCTTTGTTTAATGGCCCATCAACCTTCGGGGTTTACCTAATGCCAAAGCCATTCTTGTAGAACAGCAAACTAATGTTCGTAACGTGATCCTCATTGGTCACTCTGGGTTTTGTGACCCTGTTCCTGGTTAAACTAACTGGATCTAACGATGCTTACCGTAGATCAACGATTATCTTTAAAATGCATACGTTGAATTTTTTTTAAATAATTCAAAATTTGAGTAAAAGTTTTGCATACGGAAAGAGTCACTAAATATGACATAAAGCATCTTGACAGTGTTTAAAGGTTAGCTAGTCTCCCAAATTCATTGCTACTGAATCGTGAATTTGATTCTCACAGGATGTCCCTTGCTTGTAGCCTTGTATTAAAAGTAAGGCTATGTTTGTTTGTTTTTTTGTTTTTTTTTTTATTTAAGGGCGCCTCGCGTAATATAATTGTTCACTAACAGACTATTGTTAGTAAGTTCAATTTCTATTAGTGCTACATACTTCGGATATAGTGCCATAACTACGCTAAAATTGGTAAATAACTATTAAGAATGATGTGCGACTAGTAACAGATAACTGACTTTGAAAACTGAAATAGTAAAATTTACACTTTGTTTTCTGACGGAAGGAGAAAAGTTTCATAATCTTAAAAGAATCAGGTTTTACAAAGGTTTTTAAACCTCCGTGAAACACGTATAATAATAATAATAATAATAATAATAATAATAATAATAATAATAATAATAATAATTTACTTGTTCACACCAGAAGTCTGGTGGTTATTGATGGAGATTGAATTGCAGGAAGTCTTCTTAGATCTCCAGCACCTTTGCAGTATTGTCGCAGAGCTCAGCACATGAATTTTCTCACTGTATCTTCGAACGTCTTATTCATTTACTCTCTGTCTTATTTTATTTGAGATCAAATTTCCATATTGTCGATAACCTATCAAAAGTAGTCTATGCCTTATCAATGCCTATGTTGACATGGATTTCAGTGGATGAGATATTGCTAACGAGGTATATGAACTGGTCTGCTAATTTCAAAGTTTTGCCATTTAATAAGATAGTAAAACCAATCACTCATTCCTGAAATTGTCATAAATGAGAAGAAAACAATTTGTTACTTCAAACTACAGAGAGAAGTTTAAGGGAAACAAAAATCTAGATAAATATCTGAACTTTGTCAAAGGAGATAAAATTGACTATGATAACATGGAAAAGAGATTAGGATAACTGAAAATTCGTGAAAGGATTATAACCATCCATATGACAGAACTACTGAGATCGATTAAAATACTTGGGAGACATTGATCCCCAAGTAACTTAATAATAATCTTCATCCTCTTCATCATCAAGAAGTTCCATTTCTCCGGGAGTCAGAATATGATGTATTGTCAACAGAGGGGTAAAACATCTAAAGAAAAAGGGATGTCCTGGGTATGACGCTAAACTAAATCAGATGGTGAGGCTCCAGGTCTAGAGTTCTGGAGAACGTGAAGTATCACCTCATTTGCCAGTACTCCCAGGTTCACTCAGACTACGGGTTCCATCTATGAATCTAATTGATCTGTTTAAAAATTATTTGTATTCGATCAGACTTTATACAAAAAAAAACTCTCAAGAAAAAACAACACAAAAAATGCAAGTATAAGAGCACAATAAGCATGATTCCCAAACCTCTTAGCATGAAATAACCCGAGATGGTTGACATGCAATTAAAATCAATCAGTCCTCATCTTTTGTCAGAGAATACAAAGTATGGTTTGGTTTTTGTTTGTTTAATGGCATATCTACCTTTGTAGGTTATTTAATGCCAAAGCCATTCTCCTAGAAGAACAGTTATGGTACAATTTAATCCATAGCTGGGGGGATAAGGGGGTTCATACCTTTCCTAAGGGTATTTGCCCGAAAGTGAACGTAATGGTGCGACTGGAGTTCGAACTCACTTATTACGATTCCGCAGTCAATCGCCTTAACCATTACACCACGACGACACCCCCTCCAAAGTATCATATTTAAATATGATTCTTTGGAACTTTGAGACTTCCATTGACAACTCTATCCAAGTAGAAAAATTGAAAAGAATACCAGAACCTTACGTAGGGATTGAGGAACCCGGAATATACCGGTTAGGCTTGGGTCCATAGTATCTAGCGCACTTAAGAAAATATCAAAAGCTTTATAATTTTTACGAGAATTAATTTTGAATGAACTGGAACTTTAAAGAATTGTGATTGTCACCATAGAGATGCTATGGTCTGCGAGAATACAAAGAAATATACAAAGAATCTGAATAGACTTGTTGTTAATCATCTCCAATGATAACCACTAGAATTTTTTGCGAGATATACCCCGACGTAAAACATGGTGATAAAATAGCCCCTAGTTTTGCATGAATATTTGGTTACTAGTCATGAATCCACTTGTTACATTTTAAACAATATTTTTTTAAATTTCTCTTTCTTCAGCAACTTGTGCCAATGTGTGTCAAAATGGAGGTCGATGCATCGGACCAAATCGCTGTGCCTGTACATATGGATTTAGTGGTCCTGGTTGTGAGACCGGTAAGTTTTTCGTTGCCTTTTCAAGAACTTTCCTCTGGTTCTAATTCTTGAGAAAAATCTAAATGAACAGTTACGATTTACGTCGCATTTTCACTTTATATTCACCATTTTTTTTAACTCTTCCGAAATTTTTCTTTTATAACAACAGTAGAATATCTCATTAACTAAATGCTACATGTCCCCAAGGTAAAGAGGTTCGAGATCTCATTGATTCTGTGTCTTTCCTAATTTTCTGATTCCTCCTTCGCAACCCCTCGATGAAAAAAAAAGTTATGGGTAATAGAATCTCTATTATTGATCATAGAAAAGACTAAAGTTCACTGCTTATTATCAACAGAGGGTTCTTGTGTAAGGATACCGTTTAATCATTATCATATGATATTATCAGGCAATATGTAGATCATCTGATAAACGGAGAAGCTTGAAATTCATTTAACTCAATACCAGTATTAAAATAACGATTTTTCAACTTTTTCTGAGTTAAAAATGAACAGTTTTTAAACTAGCGTAGTGTTTTCTCTGGGCGACGGTCACTGGATGCCACATAAATCTGCGGAAAGCCAAAAAAAAACACACCAGCCGAAAATGGATCAGAAGAAGGTGAAGACATTAGAATATAGGTGCGTTGTCCGCTACCAAACACAATTATTAGAGTGATTGGAAGAAAATAAACAGATTATATAACTTACGTTCATTACTACCTTCGGAGGAAGATGGAGTTCCCCGTGGCGCAGTGGCTAACATACCGGATTATAACCTCATAGTAAGCGAGTTCAGACATGCCTTAATGTTCACTTTCGGATTAAAACTCTCGAGAAAAACATGAACCTCCTTATTCCTCAAAGATATTGTACCACTACAGTTCTTTTACAAGAATAGCTTTGGCTTTAAATAATCCATAAAAATTGATATCCCATTAAAAAAAGAAGCCAAACCAAATCAAACTTTCGCAGATAGATCTTGGGTATATATTTACAAGAAGTCTGGCCAGTTTGGGGGGGAAGAAAGGAAATCTGTTAACCGTTAATTTTAACTCTAAGTAGAACGTGGTTGCTCAGTTTATGGCGCTAAACTTTCGGGTGGAGGACATTTTGTTTACTCTACAACACTTCTGCAGCTGTTTATACTTTCTTATTCTGTATTCGATGACATCGGGGTCATTTCATGATTTTCCTATCATACACCAGCTGTATGTAATGACACAGGTATTAGGCAACCTCGAGCAACCATATTACAATATAAAATTCGTTTCATTTCATAACTTTAGACAATATTCAATATTTCAGAGAACGTATTGTCTGGTATGTGTTGATAATAAAAACAATCAGAAATCAAATTATGGAATGATCGTTTATTTCTGTTATTTCTTTCCTGTGTTATAGATTTGCGGACAGGTCCGTGTTTTACACAAGTTTCCAACTTACAGTGCAAAGGTCAGCTGACAGGAGTTGTATGTACCAAAGCTCTCTGCTGTGCGACGATTGGAAAAGCATGGGGTAATCCTTGTGAACAATGTGTTCCGCAACCCTATCCTTGTCGCCGGGGATATATCCTGAACCCACAGGCTAATTCTTGTCAAGGTAAGTACTTATCTATTTCGATTTTCGTTAGAACGCTTGAAAAGTCACTAGTTAAAGTTTTTCTAGTATCGTTTTCTTTACAATCTCTCTCTCTCTCTCTGTCTCTCTCTCTCTCTGTCTCTCTCTCTCTCGTAGCGTAGTGTAATGGTTAACGTCCCGGACTCCTGTCGCACTATTACGCTCACTTTTAGAATAATCCTATTTACCCAACCCCTCCTCTCGGGCAGGATATGACACAAGGTCAATTTTTTAAGCGGAGTTTAGCAGGTTTGAATTCAGAGTTTTCCTTCTCCTAGACTAGTTGCCTCACCAAGGCTGAAGAACTTAGTCTGTCCTACTATTTACCCATAGCTGGAGGGAGAATAATTGGATTCATACTTTTCCCCAGGGTATTAGTGCTATGTGAAATGCAATCAGTCTTGTCCAGGAATTGAACTCGTATCGCCGTGTCCATATCCTGTGACGATAACCATTACACCACGGGCACCTCCCCAAAACTTTTAGAATGATACCCTTTGGCAAATGTATGAACACCCTCGTTCCCACTACTGTTCTTCTACATGGATGGTGGCTTTTGCGTTAGATAAGACATGAAGATTAATATACTATCAAAACAAAGAAATTAAACCAAACTATATATATAAACTCCGCAAGGATTTTGAGATACAAATGGATCATCTAATCTCGGTAAGACGACCAGACCTTATAATAATCATAAAAAAAAAACTTGCAGAATTGTGGACTTTGCTGCGCCGGTCGACCACAGAGAAAGAGAAAAGAAGGATAAGTACCTCGACCTTGCTTGGGAATTAAAAAACTGTGGAATATGAAATTAACGATTACACCAATTGTAACTGGTGCTCTTACAACAGTCGCCAAAGGATTGATACAGGGACTGAAGGACTTGGAAATAAAAGGACGAGTGGAGACCATCCAAACTACTACATTATTGAGATCGGCCAGAATACTGAGAAGAGTCTTGGAGACTTGAGGAGTTTTGCTGTCACTCAAACTCCACTGAAAGACCATCAGCTAACACTGATGTGAAAAACTCTCACAGAGTAACTATAATAATAATAATCCACTTCCATTTTGGCTTGATATAAGACTGTTGCGCTGCCTTCTGCACTACCAAGGTAGGGAACCATAACCGTTACGGCATGTGTCCTGCTGGACACGGACACATGGCGTAATGCTTATAGGCATTGGTTACCTAAGCTTCTAAGGAGACAATCATCTTGAGGTTGCTGGTTCAATCCTCACTACAGGCGAGTAACAATACAGGAATACTTAACACTTGTACCCGATTATGGCTAACGGAATCAGAACAGGCGACCCCCGTGGATTCAATAAAGGACATAGTTCGAAGTTCTGTGAAGGTTCCCGAGTTCGACAAACACCTGAAGAAGGCCGGAGGACATATCGGCCGAAACGTTGTGGAAATAACAATAAAGATGAAGGCAATAGTCCGAAAACCCTTAATGATAAAAATCAACAAACTTCGTCTCAGAAATTTAGACAACTAACATTGAAGGAACTAGAATTCCGAAGAAGAATCAAGATCACCTAGACTACAACACGGTTAAAATTAGCTAAAGTACTTAGAATACTTCTAGAGACCTATAGAAAATTTATGTCTCTCAGATTTCAGTTAAAACTGTTTTCAAAAACTCGCATAGAGGGGAAAAGTTGTAGTAGCTGTAGTAGTAGTAGTAGCAGTTGCAATTGCAGTCGCAACAATAACAATGAATAAAAACTTGTTTTTGTTTGAGTAAAAATAATGGTTGCCCTCCACAAGATATACTGTGGATTTTAATTCGCAACTTTTTGTCATTGCAGATGTGGATGAATGTAAAGCCATTCCGGGTTTGTGTGTTGGAGGCAAATGTATTAACAACGTTGGTTCGTATGTTTGCGAATGCAAAGAGGGACAGAAACAAAATCCACTGACCAACCTCTGCGAAGGTAAGTAAGAGATTTATTATATTTTTCCATCATTTGCTACGTCCCGTGCGTTTCTTAATCAAGTCATGTAAATGTCATTTTGCCAAGCAGGAATATGTAGTTATCAATAATCTCATCTCATTTGCCAGTCCAAAAATGGGGACATTGTGACATGTGCAGGTTAATTTGACGTTATTTCTTCTGCGAAAAGCGCGTATTATACAGCGTGGTCGAAAAGTGCGTATTATACAGGGTGGTACTAAAGTAGGTGGGCAAATGATAACATTTATTTTGAGATTTTATATACAATTATATTTACTAATACAATTATTACATTGACAATTAGATTTTATTGTGTATAATACAGAGTGACCAAAAAAATCAACAGGACCCATAAACTTTTTTATTACTTCTACAAAAATAGAGCAAAATAATTCTAATTTTGTACACTCGAACTTCTGTCTATGTATGATTATTCCCAAAAGTTTCAGTAATCTTGGATGCTTTGCACAACAGTTAAGGTCTCTCCAGAATACGTTCCAAATGACCTCCTCGGCGTTGGAGACAGACTTGCAACCATTACGCAAAATTGTCAATCACTCGCATGCAGTCCTCTCTGGGGATTTCCCTGATTTTTGCTACAATTGCAGCCTTGAGCTCACCAATTGTTTGAGGATTGTTCTTATACACATGGTCCTTCAGATATCCCTACAAATAAAAATCAGGGTAGTTCAAGTCCGGTGTATGGGGTGCCCACACGACGTCACACTTCCTGCTGATCAAGCCTTTCCTGAAATCGCTCTCTCAGCCAGTCAAGAGTGTGATTTGATGTGTGGGGGGTCGCCCCATCTTGCTGCAACCACATGTCATCTCGATCAGTCCCTCTACGACGTCCGAGTGATGTCCAGAATTTCCTCAGCATATATTGGGTGGGGGGTCAGCCTGTAATACAAAAGTAATTAAATTTTATCAACGCAGGTGATCAAAATGCAGCCCATCACAATTTATGCAGCTTTGAAGCGTGATAGAAACGACCAACCTATACTACTTACTTTTGGACTACCCTGTAGAGTGAGAAATACTTTGTGTAACGTAAAAATTCTGCAAATAAATAAATAATTATAATTATGATTCAAATAAGTTAGACGAAACCCCCCACCCCGGAAAAAGTATGAAATTAATACACTTAAAGAATGCTTAACTGGTTTTTTGTTGTTGTTTTTTTATTTAGATAAAAGTCAAAACAGTTTTATTTAATAACTGTACATTCTGGCTTCTTAAAATATACCTTAAATGAATTATATTAATCATTTAAATTAATGATGCATTTTTTCGAAGCCATGTCGAAGAAAATATGGAATAAGTTGATGAAAAAATTATGGAATTCATGGACAAAAAAAAAAGGAAATTAATACTTAGCTGCCTCTCCTCACGCTTTTATTATTTGTAGAATCTTCCGTCGAAATTTTCGTTGCCTTTTATCGCAACAATGAATCGGACATATCGGGAACATGAATAGGTTCTCAATGGAAGGGTAGCTCTACTACCAGCTACTTTATCAACTCAGCTACGAGAGGTACACGGATTGAAATATATTTCTAAAAATCCAGCTTTTTCAGTAGCCGTAACGATTATCAGCTTACAGTTTCGATTCCAGCTGAGGCAGTTCATGTTCATTTAGCTCTAGTGTCCTTTCCAAAGGCATGAACCCACTTTTTCTAATACTCTCTCTCTCTCTCTCTCTCTCTCTCTCTCTCTCTCTCTCTCTCTCTCTCTCTCTCTCTCTCACATCTTGACAAAATGGTTCGTCATTGACATGAGAAGAGACAACAATTCAATTCACAACATAATTCCTCTACTTAAAAAAGAAAATGTAGATCTATATCCTTGCCCCCCTTGAGGTCATAATAACTACACGGATGCGTATTTCTAATCCTCCTGGGAAGACGTGGCCCTGGAGGTGACCGTGCTCTCTTTAAGAAAGAAAAGTAACTCAAGAAAGAGTACAGATATAACTTGCAAGACACATTTAGCTTAATTGGCCATGCAATTACCATGACTAGGTGATTTGGCGTCACTTCTATGCGATATGAACTGGTGGCTCAATTTTAGAATTTCGGCACTTTAATCTGTGGTCGCTGGTTCGATCTACCCTGCTGATGAGACCTAATGGGGTCGAAACAGCTGTCCAGTGTTTCCGTATGTCATGCGTTAGTGTCCGCCGAATTTTCTGGTGATTCAATTTACAATAATTTGATCACATTTCACGAGAGTATTTTGGTCAACCTATGAACTTTTCAGTCTACTTTCGTGTGTACACATATATATACATATATATACATCGACGTGCCAGAAGTTCAGTTAAACATGTAAACCCCCAAACTGTTTACACAGAGTTTTCTTGTGATGAAGGTTTATGTAAGACCAACCACATTTTTTGGTGACCTGATAGCGGAATAATTATTCATTAGTGTGCCACAGATACTTAGACAAACACTTCTCAGGTTTTTCATTCTCCTCAGGCAGTTGCCCTACCAAGGCTAGAGAATCTAGTCTGCTCTACTATTCAGACACAACTTGGAGAAAATAAATAAATTATTGCTTTTCCTTAAGGATAAGAAGGATATGAAACGCAAACAGCGATGTATAACATTTTGAACTTGGCTTATCCAGTCTATTACCTTTAGAAAATGACAGTTACGTCATAATCAATATATATATATATATATATATATAATGTGTGTATGTGTGTGAGTGCATGCATGTTTTGTCAATTATTCAGTCAGAATTTGTTTTAATTTGTAAATATTTCCTTATTTCAGACATTGACGAATGCCGTGAGAGACTTGGAATCTGTCAAAATGGCAGGTGTATCAATACTGAGGGCAGTTATTTCTGTGATTGCAACATCGATTTTGAATTAAGTCCCGATAAAACAAGATGCGTCCGTAAGTTTGTTTTTTGATTTTAGAGGGGTTGGGGGGGTTGCGGGAGGGGGTACAATTTTTCTTTCTTTTTTTATCCTTTTTGTTTCATTTTTTCTTCGGTCTATGTTTTTATATCAACGATGCTTTTTGTATCAATTAAAACTTTCAAAAGAATAGCATTTTCTTTTTTTTCTGTAATTGGTGACCCAATATGATTAAACTTTGCACAAAGTTTTATCAAAGGCTTACAATCAAGCATTTTTTTATCTATAGACAAATATTAGATAGTTATGCTGAGTCTCAGCATGTTTTTGCTTTTGTTTTGTTTTTTGTTTTGCTTTTTTTTAGGTGAGGGGTTTTGTTTAAGCCTGTGTAATATTGAGCGAGGGTTATCTATCGTTGATCTTAGTTCTTCTGAATATCTTTGGGTGCTGGTAGTCCTGTTTTCATCCACCTGGCATTTTACAGTATCATAATCAACCGATTTTCCTCTGTTAAAATGCTTAAACCAGTTTTGGGCAGTGTCGTCTGATATTGTTTCTTTTTTTCCGCTTTTTCAATTCAGTGGACGGCTTCAACGACACAAAAATTTCTGTTCAAAATATTTCCTA
>CAUZXS010000387.1:117500-155000 GCA_963585895.1 Sepioteuthis lessoniana
ATAAAAGTTTATTTTCCTCTAACGCAAAGAAACCAGGATTTTATTTCAAGCAAAACAGTATGCAAAAAGAACCGGCATAATTTGGTATTATTTAATACCAAACTCTACAGCATTTAAAATCTGTTAGCAAAAAAAAAAAAAAGGAAAGTAGAAGTGTTGATGTTGATGTTGCTGTTGTTGTTGTTGTTGTTTGCAGAGTTTCAGTCGAGCAATATTCGGTAATAAATTCCTAATAATATCGTTTAAACTTTGAAATGTTTCTGGTATCTTTTTGTTGAGTATCATACTTTATTCAGTAGAGTAGCTCGTGAAGTCACGAGAAGTAATGAAAAAAGAAAAACCAAGTCAGAAAAGGGAGATTTTCATGAGTGACGAATTGGCCAAGCGAAACTGAACGAAATTCATTCTATTCTGATCTGGTTGGGTGCTATCTTTCTCCGAACTACCTGGGTACAACTTCACCCAAAATCCAACGTTGTTTTTAAAATCTAATCTAAGAAAAATCCCAGAATCTGTTATAATTTTTTTACTTGAATGCTAAAAATTTTGTTTTTTAATTAATTCGATGGGGGAAATCGTCAGTTTTGTGTTCCCGTCCGTTGAATTAAAAAGGGAAGATTTTCATGAGTGACGAATTGACCAAGCAAAGAAGCACGACTCATTTTATTCTGAAGTGGCTTTTTTTGCTATTTGATGGATGAATAAACTTGCCCAGTCGGCAGGGGCTGTAAAATACACTGACTGCAACTCAGCAGGGGACTAAGACCCCCCTCCCGCCACCAACGTGTGTCCTGGATATGACACTAAACTATCTGATGGTGAGTTTCCAGTAATGCTGCAGCTTTGGGAAATGCAGAGTACCCCTTCATTATCATCGCTCTCAGGTCTACTCTGGCCCGAGGTGGTAGCACCTGATAGGGTCCTATCTATGGGTCAAATAGAACTACACTGTGTGCTAATGCTAAACTGAATTGTTTGAAATAGAACTGTTTTTGTATGCTAAACTGAATTGTTTGAAATAGAATTGTTTTTGACATTGAAACTGTACTTTCGCTAAACTGAACTATTTGATATAGAACTGTTTGACTACACCGAATAGCTTGAAATAGAAATGTTTTTGACAATAAAACTGTGTTTTATGCTAAACTGAAATGTTTGAAATAGAACTGTTTATAATTATAAAAATGGATTTGGCATTAAATAAACTATAAAGGTTGATATGCCATAAAACCCAAACAAATGAAAAAACTATAGCAAACAGAAGCACAACACTTTAGTTTAAAAGAAAAATAACTTTTTTATAAAAACTGGCAAGAGTGTCCATATCTATAGTCTGTAAAGTATGTATGTTTTAATAAACAATTTGTCCAAAACAAAAGGTTAGGGTTAAGGTTAGGGTTATGCCATTTATAGTATTCAAAATTATTGTTATTGATTAACCTCTGTCTTCTGCTGGATATAAAAATAATGATTTTTTTAATATAAGAAAAAATACAAGTTATGTAGTCTGATCAAATAATCCAACAAAGGTTACTTTGTTATTGTTTTTCTGTCAATCTATGGTATCTAAAAATATAATAGTAAATATAATTGTGTGGTTACAAGTGATAGGTGGATTATTATTGTGTTATTGTCGTGATTGCTGAAATTTTCGATATAATCCGGTTAAATCCGGTGCAATCAGTTTTTGAATCAGTTTTAAATTTTACAGATTTTTCCCTTAAATTTCACATCATCTTTTTTTTCTTGTTTCAGATAAGAATGAATGCGTTGATGCTGTATGCTACAATGGAGAATGCCAGAACACTGCTGGAAGTTTCGTTTGCATTTGTGAAGATGGTTTTGTCTTATCCAAAGATGGAAGGACTTGTACCGGTAAATGTTGTTAATGTTTTTCTCAGATCAAAAATCCAATTCCTTTTTAGATCGTGCTTGTGTCAGTGTTTCATAATCAAGTCCAAAAAAATAAGTGTTGCAATTTTTTATCGCGACAAAATTCATTTTTTCTTAATAAAGTCAATTTTTTATTTCCTATTTCCTCATAATATTCTATCATTTAAATCAGGAGGATTCTTTGATAACAAATTTAGATTCAATTAATATTTTTTAAATAAGAATATTAATGTATTCTACTAGCGTTTATAATCTGTATGCTTCTGGCTAATTTGAAATATATACAGACGTTATCATATATTTGGTAAATTTTAGATGATGTACCATATTTTTCATTTAGAATCCCTGTAATATTGTGAATCGAATATCTATTTTAATATTCAAATCTTAAAGATAAAATTGTGCCATTAAATTCGTAACTGTCGGAAGTTGACACAATCACGAAAAAGCGAGAAACCGAAAGTGCATCAAATAGATTTATAAACCTCGGATGTAAAGTTATGTAAATGAATTAAGCCTGACTTTCTTCCATTCAAAGAAAATTGTGAGATTTTCGGAAAAACATTTTGATGAGTGTAATTCTAAGCCTCGTGTTGGATTCACTTCAGATATTGATTATCCTAGGTTTTTTGTCATTCATTTTAACTGAGATAGAATTAAATATTTAAGATCAGTGTTAGAAAATCATCGAGACAACTGACGAAATCGAAAGAACATTGTCTTAAAAAGATTAACTATTATTCACCTCTCTTCTGGATGTTTACCAGTTCTAAGTGGCATTTACAAAATCCTTTTAAATCAGTTTGAGTTGACCACTGGTGGTCAAAATAGTATCTATTAACTCCATGGTGTAAAAACAGTTTTCTTTCTGTTTGATTATGGCCACTTGGTGTTTGGTCAGCAGACTATTGTTTGTGAGTTCAATTTTCTCTGGGCTTTCCATACGTCTGGCGTTGTGCTAAACTAGTCAAATGTAAGTAAACGGTTATTCTTGGTTTTATTATGTATTTATGCAGGACACAAAAGAATGATCTCACAGGTTTGCTACGTAAATAAAAAAAAATTATTCAAAATTCAATTTTGCGGTAAGAACAATATTTACCATTTTGTTTTATTACTGTCATCACTTTTTTTTTAAGATTATATCGTTCAAATACTTTCTCAAACGAGCTATAGACTCTTGAAGCCTCACTCTGAAGTTCTACAAGGCTCGCTTGGTCATAATCTCTGGTATTACAGCGATTTCTTGATGAACAAAATCTCTCAGTTCGTCAGTTGTCTGGAGCCTACATTTAAAGACAGGATATTTCAGTTATCCCCAGAGTCAGAGATCACAAGTGGAAAAATCTGGTGAGTGAGACAGCCTCATTACGTCACTTCATAATAAGATCAGGTTCCATCAAAAACGTGATGATGGCAACTGAAATGACATTGCTGCTGCAGCTGCTGCTCAAAAATCTCTCCGCTAATAGCACCTGTGTGGTGGCTATATTAAATAAAGAAGATCCTTAAATAAGAGAAATCTTACTGGCTGGACCGTGTGTTAGCTTCATCAATTTTTTCAGCAATTGACTTTTATGACTTTTTCGCCATATGTTTTAGGCCTATTTAAAATTAAAAGAAGAGCTTCAATTCAGAATATCAGAAAACACTTTAGCGTAATGGTTATGGTTTTAGGAAATGGAATCGGTGATCTCAGCTGAGGCCCTAAGGAAAAATGTAAATCCTTCTCTTCTCCTCTTCCACGCCCCCCTCCAGTTACAGGTAAATAGTAAGATAGACTTTGTTCTTTAACTTTGGTTAAGCAACCAGTTGAAGAGAAAGAATACTCTGAATTCAAACCATTTGTAAGTTGGTGACCGTAGTTGAGGGCGACCCGAAGGCTCCCTTTTTAATAGATACTACACTGAGGAGTAGGGAGGGCGCTAATCCTATCCCCGGATTTCTCCACTTTACCCTTGATACGTGCTTTATAATGCTGAGTGTTAAGCAAGGAGGTATCAAGTATCATTTTTTGAGTCTTTGGTATTACTCGACCTGGGGTTGAACTCCGGTCTCCTGGGCTGTTGGCGAACTTTCTACCCACTAATTGACGTGGCGGGGGGGTTGGGTAAATACATACAAATTACTCACTGTCCAGTAAACAATGTTGCTCAATATAATATTTTGAAACTAAAACCATGTACATAGCAAAATGTTGCTAAATTATGTTCACATTCTTACTCATCTTTTGTTTTGTTTTTTTTCCTCCCCTGTCACTAAAAATGTTTGTCTTAGAAAATCTTGTGATAAATTTACAATATCAGCAACTATGTGGCGAAAGCTAGACTGACATTGAAAGCGTTCAAGGCTTGAAATACATGTTTGTGTATTTTGGGTCAAAAATCTAAACACCCCACTTGAGAGATAGTTAGTGGTACCATTGCTCTAAAGAGTTGTTTCTTCTTGTAATTCAGAGGCTTGATAGTTTAAGATGTCGTTTATGATCGGCTTCTACGGCATCTGGATTCAATAAACTAGAAATAACTTTATTCACTATTTAGATCTTGTTGAACTGTGGAATTTGACTCTTCACAAGATGGGTTTCATTAAAGTTTGGTGGCCTTAAATGATTCTTGATTTCGACTAAACAGCTTTTTTTCTGTTGCAGATATGAATGAATGTGAAAAGGACAACATGTGCCCCAATGGCGTTTGTGTAAACATGAATGGTTCCTACAAGTGCAAATGTAATCCGGGTTACCAACAATCCCCGAACCAGCAAATTTGTTACGGTCAGTCTATACAGAGTTCTTTTTTGTTTTGTTTTGTTTTGTTTTTACTTTTGTTTTTTATAATAAAAAGATAGATGAGTGAAAAAATAAAAACATGATACGCATATGTATTCATAAATATTTCTTAAGAATTTCGAAATATAAATATCCAGGTGTGTATGTTGGTGTATGTGTGTTCCTCAAAATGTATAACTGTCGTCTGTTTAAAAATTAACGCATCTGAAGAACGAATACTGCAGCAAACAGAAAAAAATAAAACTGCTCAGCTCGGAAAATAGTGTCGAGTAAATATAAGTAAGTGAGTAAAGTTGGCGACCGTGGTCGAGGGTGACCCGAAAGCTCCCTTTTCAATAGCTACTACACTGAGGTGTAGGGGAGGGTGTTACTTCTTTCCCCTAAATTGCTCCACATTACTCTTGATCCGTACCTTATAATGCTGAGTGGGAAGTAAAGGAGTATCAAAAGCCATTTTTTGATATGACTCGACCTCGGATTGAACCCCGTTCTCCCCGGTCATTAACGAGCACTCTATGTCAATGGGCCGGAGTAAATATAATAATATCAATAATTTAAAATATCGCTTAACTTACTAGTCCGGTCTCACGCTTCCGATCGTTATAGAAAATTTTAGCCATGCATTAAAAAAAATTAAATCATGTTTATTAGAATGTAAGATTCAACACACACACACACACACATATATATATATATATATATATATATATATATATATATATATATATATATATATATATATATATATATATATATATATATATATATATATATATATATATATATATATATATATATATATATATATATATATATATATATATATATATATATATATATATATATATATATATATATATATATATATATATATATATATATATATATATATATATTCATTTGGATAATTAAAAAATACGATTTAACTTATAAATTTAGAGTTAAATCGCTTCATGTGAAATATTTTTTAAATATATTTAATCATGGAAGATTACATCAATTAAATTTTGTGGCTTGAAGGCGCCACTGTATACGTAACGAAAAATATGTTGGATAGCTGAGGAAGCGCTTAAAAAAAGATGAAATAAACAGTTTCTGACTCCGTCTTGGATACTTGATGCAAGAACCATGGGAGATTTTCTCTATTCATTGTCAATTTCGCGTAAGAGACGCATGCTTTTTTTTTTGTTGTGGTATGGAAGGAAAGTCATAAAGGGACCGTATGGAATCTTTTTTGACAATTTTGAAAAGCTTTTATTACTTATTTTCTTATCTCACGAGTTTGACATGATTTTAGACAACTGCTGAGTTAGAGATTTTTTCTCTCTACAACCACCTTCTACGACGCATCCAAACCCGAGCTGGTTTCACCTCCCAAATATTCAATTCACTCTGACTCTTGTGACTCAGACAGTATCTCCTGATAT
Organism: Sepioteuthis lessoniana; assembly: GCA_963585895.1. Taxonomy (NCBI): domain Eukaryota; kingdom Metazoa; phylum Mollusca; class Cephalopoda; order Myopsida; family Loliginidae; genus Sepioteuthis; species Sepioteuthis lessoniana. The sequence continues at coordinate 123,609 of CAUZXS010000387.1, forward strand.
ATATATATATATATATATATATATATATATATATATATATATATATATATATATATATATATCAGGAGATACTGTCCAAGTTCTGCGTGAGGCTTGGAATTGAATATACCTAGGGATATATGGCATGAGATCTTTGTGCTTCTGAAAAATGCTGGAATTATATTTAATAGAATACTCAGAAAAATGCAAGAGAAAATATATTTTATAAATTCATTTAAAATAAAATTTGTTTTGAATTTTACGAAAGAAAACTTTATGACTCGGTGTGACTGTCTTTTGAATATCTATTATTACCCAAAATCCTTTGGATAATATCCAGTAATTACTTCATTTCTTCAGTTCATGAAGCATAGATTTAATTCTGTGATAAAACTCTGCTTAAATGTCTCCTATTTTTAATTAAATCCATCTAAAACGTTACAATTTCCTCGCAATTTATTTCGATTCATTCATAGCTTATGACTATCAAACATTGTATACATCTCCCGTTGCTCCATTACTAGCGAATGCTATCTACTGTTAACATCGTGTTTGTCTCATTATTATTATTATTATTATTATTATTATTATTATTATTATTATTATTATTATTATTATTAGCAGCTTTTGTTTGCATCTTTCAATCTGTCTCTCGTTTGCTATTTTTATTCATTTTTTTTTTCATCTTTTGGTCTGTCCATAGTTTTTGTTTGTTTTTTTTTGTTTTGTTTTTTTGTGTTTTTTACGATGCATCATAATTTACATATTTTGTTGAACAATTGATTAAAAGTACAAATTCTAAAAAAGTAAATAATGTGATAATTCGTTGGACAAAGAAAATTTTGATATCATTCTACATTTTCTTCATGAAAATTTAGAGAAAGAATTATACTCCAAAATGTCCAGTGAACTCTTAGAGGCCCAAATCCCGTTTTTGTTTGGACAAATTCTTGTATATAAAACATATGAAATAAATGTATTTCATGTTAACATTGGTTGTTTATCATTGCAGACATTAATGAATGTACCAATAATGGAAAGTTGTGTCTAAACGGTCAGTGTCACAACAGCCCAGGCAGCTACTTTTGTCGATGCAACAAAGGTTACAGTTTGTCACCAGATGGCGCTTTCTGTCTTGGTAAGCTACTTTTTTTTTTATTAATAATGATATTTATTGATTTATAAATTTTTCGAATCTATCAATGTTTCTCTCTGTTTTTCTACTTGTGATTCACAACCACGGATTGTTTTTATTGTTACAAGTTACCTTACTGGATACGCGCAGAGGATAATGGTTATCGTCTTAGGAAATGGAACCGGCGATCTGAATTCAAGTTCTGGACGAGGCTGTTTGTGTTTTTACTTTGCACTAATGCCCTTACGAAAGGCATGAAACCAATATATTCTATCCCCTCAGCTACGGGTAAATAGTAAGACAACCAATATAGAAAAAAGATGACTAAATTCAAACCAGCTGTACTCCACTAAAAAATTGACTTTATGATTCATATTGCTCGTGGAGAAAGAGTTGGGTAAATTACATACAAATTACCTTTCTATTCACGGATCTCTTAGGTTAAAGCGATGGACTGCGGAATCGTAGCGCGCGAGTTCGTACTCCAGTCCCGCTATTACGTTCACTTTCGGGCAAATATCCTTGGGAAAGGTATGAACCCCCTTATCCTCCCAGATATGGGTTAAATAGTACGACTACTGTTCTTCTAGGAGAATGTCTTTGGCATTAAATAACCTAAAAAGAGTTGATATGCCATTAAAACAAAAAAAAAACAAAAAAAAAACAGATCTTTAATTATCCTGTTAAGATGGAGAAAGTGAATGCTGATTTTTTACACGGAAAATACAATATAAAATATAATATTTGACAAAAGGAAAACTGTAATACTGAAAAGATACACGGGGAAAATAATTCTTTAGAAAATGATAAAAAAAAAATCAGGTGTAATTTTGTTTGTTTATTTTTTTTTCTTTTATACTGATTTTCTCTCTTCTCATAAACTTAAGGTCATTGAATTACAACGCTGGCCATTTTTCTTTTATGATAACTCCATGAGTAAAATGGGGGGGTTCACAGCAGCCATCTCCTCTCCAAGTATTAGTACTGGGCTAAATGATACCAACAACAGGGAAGAATCTCTGATTTGTGCTCTTTTCTCGGTCAACTACTGAGGCATACCTGAGTCGAGACTTTTTTTTTGATATTTTTCCCAGATCACAGGGAGAGATGGATATATGCCTTTTCCAAAGTCATTAGTGCGAATTCAACACAAGCAGACAAAGCCAGGCTCATCCATTATATAATTATATCTGTTACACAAACCAACACACCGATATTCGTGAATCAAAAAATTACCAGCATAAATAAAAGAGCTTCTTTCTATCTATCTATCTATCTATCTCTCCCTCTCCCTATATATATATATATATATATATTATTCGGTCCAGTTAAACCGGTGTCGGGAATAATTCCGTCAGGACAAAAAATCATTCAACTATAAACATTTAAATTTTCCTGGTAAAGAGCTCAACGTAACTGACATCACAGAGCAATAATTTCTTTAAGACCGGTTTTTGTTTTTCTTAAAGAAATATATATATATATATATATATATATATATATATATATATATATATATATTAAAATGAATTGGTCCGCAAATTATTTCAAATTTGGAATTTAGCTTTTTTTGATTTCATATACTTGTGCGCTACTTGAGTTTCGAACGTTTACGTCCTCTTCAGGCGATTTGACTTGTTCTTTCCTGGGAGGTTCTGGTTGTTTTCTTTTATAGTAAAGATAGTTTTAATAGGTTGTTTTGATTTTGGTTAATTCCATGTTTTGTGTATGTGAATTTCCTATAGGAGTTAATTGATTAATAGAACATTTACAGACACAAAATATGGAATTAACCAAAATCGAAACAACCTATCAAAACAATTTTTACTAAAAAAAATAAAAAACAAACATCTACCCGGAATTTACCTGTCAAATCACCTGAATATGACGTAAACGTCTGAAATATTTGTAGCGCACGAGTATATAAAAAAATAATTTTAAAAAGCTAAATACCAAGTTTGAAATTATTTATGGACCAATTCATTTCAATATTTTCATATCTATATATATATATAGGTGCCTGTTGTGTAATGGTTATAGTCGTAGACATTAGACACGGCAACCCATGTTGAAATCTTAGATGTGTTCTTTTCTTTAACAGCAAAAGTTCAATGCTGAATTTCTAATGATACCGGTCGGAGAATGAATGTGTAAAAATAGGTGTTTTTATTATTAATAGGTGCATGACTTGCTCATCAAATTTTATGGATACATTTCGAGCTTTAAACATTAGTATATCTAAAATTACACTTACAAACTATTGTTTCGGGCCCGTGGCGCAGCGGATGGGGGCATTGAGTCTCAACGGTTCCAGGTGAGCATTGTCAGAAGATAGCGGTTTCAGTTCCTACCCAAGCCGGTCAGAGGTTTACTTGGTCAAAAACGTGGTGCGATAGACAACAACTATGGAAGGCAGTAATTACTGGGGATATGGTTACAAGACTCAGCATTCCTATCCGAGGTCGCGGTTAATCACCTGAAGAAGGCCAGTGGTAAAATTTGGCCGAAACGTAGTGAAGAAGAAACAACACAAAAACTACCAAGATGAGGACAAAAAGTCCGCAATAAATAAAAAATTTTTTTTAAATTAGTTCTTAGATATTGTTTAGTTTTACAACAAACCAAAAGACACCCAATAACACTTATTCGTATTTGTATCTGTTCATTTTACACCAGATCATATTTTTTACAAATTTCAAAACATATGTTTAAATCCACCGACAGAAGTTTCAACTCTCGTAACAGAGATTTTCTTATATCTTTGGTTTTTATAAAGTTGGGTGGTTAAATCAAAAATTTGATTTAAAGTTTTTATTTTCTTTTTTGATAAAATGTTTAATCTAAAAGGACTAAAGAACTTCCCATAAATTGAGGATTAACAAACGATTCTTATAAGCGTCTTGCCTAGTCAGCTGGGGCTGTACCTCTGCAAACGAGTAAGACGAGTGTCCTGGATATGACACAAAACAATCTGATGGTGAGGTTCCAGTAATGCTAGAGTTTTGGGGAATACGGAGCACCCATTCTTTTCCATCACTCCCAGGTCCACTCTGGCCTGGAGTGGTTGCACCTGATAGGGTCCTATCTATGGACCAAATAGAACTAAACTGCGTACTTATGCTAAATTGAATTACTTGATATAGACCTGTTTTGATACTTAAACTGCGTACTTATGCTAAACTGAATTGTTCGAAATAGAACTGTTTTGACATCTAAACTACGTACTTATGCTAAACTGAATTGTTTGAAATAGAACTGTTTGACTAAACTTAATAGCTTGAAATAGAAATGTTTTCGACAAACTGTGTACTTATACTAAACTGAATTGTTTGAAATAGAACTGATTATTTGTATAAAAATAGATGTGGAACTAAATAACCTACAAAGGTTGATATGCCATTAAACCCAAACCATCAAGAAAACAACTTATAAGTGTCGAATTATTCTAATCCTCTCTAGAATAAGCTTTATGAATATGTGTTCTTATTGATTTGTGGGATATAATACGTCTACCAGTAAAAAGAATGAAGCAACACTCTTTCTCCCCAGCATGTAGTTCTGCCTCAGGCGAAGATTTTGTATATATATATCCTATTCCGTCAGCCGTTTTGTCTGTTCAGTAGAAGACTCAGACCAACCCTGAAGTTTGTAAGAAATGTGATAAAAAGCCACAAAATATAAGAAGAAAATATTAGTCAAAATTAATTATTGCCCTGCATCTAGTGACGAGGATCAAGTTCTATAGCTCTAGCGAGAATTGAATTACCTCTTCGATGGCATTACTCCCAGATTCACTCTGGCCCGGAGTTATAGTAACTGTTAAAGTCCCATCAATGAATCAAATAGATCTGTTTAAGTTAATGAAGTGTTTATCGGTTTAAAATGGCTGTGAATACATATTTCTATACCCCATATAATTGGAGAATATAATTGGTAAACTGACTTCGGTATAGATAATCCAACAAAGGTTGAAATGCCATAGAGTAAAATGCCAGAAAATCGACAACCTATCAAACATGCGTGCATATTTTCCCTGTGAATTCCATCTAACAACATTGAGATTGTTCTACAGCATGTCAACCTTTGTTAGGTGTTTTTTTTTTCATTCTATAAGTAAATATGTTGCTTCAGGAAACTATTCTTTTTTATCAATATCAATTTAATAATCATCATCATATTATCGTACCACCAGCACGGATATCCCTGACTTTCTCTCGCCACTCCTTCCTATCGTTCATCGCTTCTGGCAGGTCCCCAGGGCTACATCCCGTATCCTCACAGAGCTGCCGTATGTAGGTTCGAACTGGTTGCCCTGCTTTTGCTCGGCCATGTCAGGGGTTCCATAGGAGAATATCACTTATGAGCTCGTCCCTGCTTCTCCAGCAGTATCCTGCATGTCTGGTTCGTCTAATTTTGATAGTTTTCGTGATGGCAGGTAGGTGGCCGTACAGTTGGTGCTTTGTTGGTTGTTGCCTCCAGGACTTGTTCAAAATTGCTCACAGGATTCTTGTGTAGTTGCTGTCAAGCTTTTTATCCATCCGTTTAATCAGCGTCCATGTAGTGCATCCATATAGCAGTATCGACACGACCGCTGCTTGAAAGAAACTGTTTTTCAATTTACCGGTCAGGTCTAACTTCCATATGACTGATAGCTATTGTTAGCTGTCCATGCCTTTGCTAGTCGCGTGTCGATGTCTTTTTCAGTTGATGAGACACTGCTTCCTTGATGAGTGAACTTGAAAGATAACCATGAATTTAATAATAATCATTTGCTAACCATAATAAACCTTCAATTAACTATTCCTACAAATAATTGTTAAGCTTCTATGGTATACAATTATATGGTTTCAAGTATTCCTATTAAATACAAATAATTTCAAGTCATCTTAAATACTTTATATTTCGTTTCAATATCAAAGTTTTAAAAGCCGCTGTATTATTAAAGTTCATTCATTATCTTAAACAGATCTAGTTCACCGATAGATTGAACTCTAACAGGTTCTACTGCTCCAAGTTAATGACACCAGAAGGTTGGCTATACACTTCTGAGATCTTCAGAATTGTAGCCTCACCACTCGATACAGTTTAGTACTATACTCAGGACAAGTATGTTACCAGAGTTAGCCCCAAAAATACAGCAACAAAAACTAAATAATGTAATTTGTTTGGACCTTTTGTAGTATTGTTTATTACTTTGTTTCTTTTTTGTGTTTGTATGTTTTCTCAGTTGAGTCGGATAACTTTCCTAAATAAACTTGATGACCCCATGAAAGTCTGCAAACTGTTGAGAAGACAACTGACAGCTGTTGTGATAATATGACCATCGGTAAAAACTTCAACAGTTGCAGCTGTACCGAGAAAATTGTTTTCTTAAATATTTGTGTTTCCAGAAGGTTCTACTAGAATTTAGAATCCGATGAGCAACATTTTGGGAATAATTATCGAAATTTGTTATGTCTACAGAGAGAATTTAAAAAAAAATCTATACCTTCTTTATCGGGGGTTTTGAACACTTCAGATAAGAACAGTTATATTTTCAATGACATAAATCTTTTGCCACAAATACTCAACATTTAACAATTGTTGAAAGAAAATAGATATTGCTGACGTGTTCGTTCTGGAAATTTCTTTTCCATAATTTGTTCCTCTGCCTTATGTTAAGAATAATTTTAATTGTTAATTAAAATGAATTATTCTAATTAATTTAAGCTATGTTCTATGAAGCTAGAAAGTTTGGCTGAAAAATTAAATAGATTTTGTCTTAGATTGTGCTTAGTTTATTCTTTTAGATAAAAAATAATGGAAGAAGCGTTTTCGAGAAGCGGTGAGTCCATAGTGAAATCCAAGTCGTTGGCGCAATTTCTTGTGTATCACTGTTCCTATCCTGAAGGCGTATACTTTCGTTAATCCAGCTTATAAGTATCTGATATGTTAATTTCCTTTTGCAATAGAATATAATAACTGCTGTCGAGGTATTTTCCTATAATGTGATGTCTATTTGAGTGAATAAGAAAGAGAAAACGAGTGTATCGGTGATAGAGAAAGAGTATATGTGATGATTTGCGCAAGTGAAAGAGAAATCAAAAGAGGAACATTTGGTTGCGCATATCTTTGTATGAATGTGAAATAGAAAGGGTAAGAGAGATAAAGAGCAAGTGAGATAATATATATATATATATATAATATATATATATATATATATATATATATATATATATATATATATATATATACGAGAGTAGCGTTGTCCTTCGCCTTAAAACTTGGTCTGTAAATGACTCTTCGATAGCTATCCTGGGCTAAACTGTACTGCTGGATTCAGGAAGTGATGTCAAGAGTGGTTCTTTTTTTAGATGAATAACGGATAATATGGATCTTGACCAGTGCAACCTCTAACCCTCCTAAGATCACTCACGTCACATCCGGGTAACCACCATCGCCTTTTAGAGATAAAAACGGATAATAAAGATCTATGAGACAGCGTACAGAGTTAAATTTGATGGAAGATGCTTGCATTGAATCATCTCTTGAAAAAGCATGAATCTACTTTTTCATGAGTGCCCTTCCATCTCCAATTATCTTGACAAAAAAGTGCCTTATGGCACGGTAATTAATTAATGAGAGAGAGAGCAGATGGATTACTGGAAAACCAGTCACCTCGACCCACCATGTTTCAGTAGCTGCTATATCCATTGCCAACTTTGACAGAGAACCAGTCATGTGAGTAAACTGTGTGAATCTGATTTCAGCGAATTTGTTTGGTTAACCTTTTTACGATCTCAGACGAAACCACTTGTAATGTTTTTTAAATTTATTCCAGATTACAATGAATGTTCTTACAATGGAATGTGCACAAATGGAATGTGTGTTAATATGGATGGCAGCTTCAAGTGTATCTGCAATTTGGGCTACACTCTTTCTGCTGGAGGAGAAGTTTGTATCGGTAAGAATAGTTTCTCAAGTATTTAAACATTTTTTACCCTGCCCTATTCCCATATAATGGCATTGTCTCAATATAACTCGACTACTTTTACTCAGAATTAGTTTAATTCTTTAATTAATTATTATATTAAAATTTTCGGTTAACAAAAGAATTGCAAAATTAAATAAACAGCTTTATGTTGCCACTTAAAGTTCTCGAAACGCCTAATATAATTTATATATGTGTGTGTCTGTGGATAATGATATCCGACAATGTGGTTAAGAAATATGACTAATAAATGAAAACCACAACTGACAGAATTGCTTTCAAAACGATAACGGAAATTGTCAAAGTAGAGCGTTATAGAAGCAGACATACATTGAGCGCTGTTTGGGAGCAAGCTAAATTTTAAAATCATTCGAAAATCTCTTTTGTTGTAAATGTTTTGTATATATATATATATATATATATATATAATTTTAAAGCATTTCTTTAAAGAAGTCGTTAGGCAAAATAGGCCATCGTTTTAATAAATTGTTGGTCTCAATTTTAGTCCTATTTCCCAACTCCATTGTCGGATATCCAAATATATGAAATATAATATAAGTGCACCAGTGCAAAATGTTGACGTACGTCTCCACCATGTACGGTCATCTGCAAGGCCCTCCTAGAATTCGGTGTCGACGTCGTGTAACTTCGTGTCCCTCTTGCAGACATACTTGCATCACACCTGTGGGTGGCCAATAATTTGTATCCCAGCTCACCATAGAGGATTTTGTTTAAAATTTGCCAATCTTACCTCCACGTGGTCGGTGTATTCAATCCAGTCGTCAACTTAATCAAGAGAATATTAAATAAAGTGAGAAGTTCTTAGAAAATACGATAAGTTTTACATTACAGATTAATTTTTTTAATTCAACAAATCCTCGTAAGAAGGCAAATTTAAATCAAATTTTATTGGGACTTGTTTTTGTTTTAGAATACTAAATTTTATATGACCACTCTGTAGAAAAAAATACCAAGACTACCATATAACAAATATTTTACGTAAAAAAAGACAATAGCAAATGCTAACTTTTGAGAATGAAATAAAACCTTACGTAAGCAGGTTTAATTAATTTTTTGTGGGAAAATTTGTTCCTACTTGTCAATTCAGAAAATTTCTTTTCTTTGCTTTTTGCAGATGTGAACGAGTGCGTGAATGATCCTAATATCTGCATTAATGGACAGTGCATAAATAACCAAGGAAGCTTCAAATGCGTCTGTTACGAAGGTTACATTTTGCAGTCCGATGGTAAAACTTGCCGCGGTATGTAAATGATTTCATTTTTATAAACATATTTGAAATAAAACAATCAAATATTAGTAAACTTTTACTCAACAGGAAATAAATAACGCATGTAATTAGACAAGAAACAACTGCAGATTTAGTACAAAGGGATCCCCGTTTAATCATCCTGGCTAAAGTAGTTTGTGATGTTCATAAAAGACGGCCTCTCGAAAAGGGAGACAAATTCAGTTAAATTACTAATTTGGAAGGAATGATTATGTAATCGAATTACACAATTTCATAATGCCTGACGTTATAAACTCTTTATGATTTGAATTGAGAAAAACAATTGAATTTGTGTTAAAAATAAAAGTAAATATATTAATCCAGACGGACTGGTCTTCTTGACATCTGAATATAATAACAACTATAACAGGTCGTTGAATGGTATACACAATTAGAACTGTTTGATTGAAGTGAATAGCTTGAAATAGAAATGTTTTTGACAAACTGTGTACTCATGCTAAACTGAATTGTTTGAAAAGAACTGATTATTTGTATAAAAAATAGATTTGGCATTGAATAACCTATAAAGGTTGATATGCCATAAAACACAAACAAACAACCAAGGATATACACTTTTAAATCAGCACAGGTAAAACGTAGTGGTGATATACCTCGAAACTATTGATTCATCTGGTAATATTTCATTACATTTTAAATTGCCTGACAAGAGTTAAGAAGGAATCAGCTTTTTCTTATCATCGTTTTATTAGAATTATTGTTAAATGATTCTGATACATCATTGTTACAAGTTCATTGTTGATAAAATCACAAGGCTGGGGTGAAAAGTTCATATGATGACGTCATATCTGCGGTCGATGACTTTTTTATCACTAGGATTTAAGCAAAGTAAAACCAACGGAAGAAGCGTGTAAACTGCAAGGCAGTCTCAGTTGAAAAATAAACCTCATTTGATTACATTCCACGAAAGTATCTTGGTCAACCAATAAACTTTTCCACCGACCCACATATATTTTCACTATATTTTTCATTTTATAGCAACTTTATTGTATTCAGCTTTTAAGACCAAACCAACATATTTTTGATAAAAAAAGAACCCTTCAACATATAACCTAATAATAATTTTACGGGATTTATACAGAGTTCAGAAGAATGATCTTACTGATTTGGTTCGTAAATAGATTAAAAAAAAAAGGCAACAAAGATCTTATTCAAAATTTTATTTTACAATAAGAAAGAACAATGTTTGCCTTTGTTCTTATTGTCATCACGTCGTTTTTAAAGATCATATCGTCCAAGTTCTTGACCTCGCCAGCTCCTGAAATCTTCACTCTGAATTTTTACAACGCTTGTCATTAACTTTAGTATAACAGTCGTATTATGACGAATAAGATATTTCTTTTGTGTGCTGTTTATGCATAAAGATTTTAAACTTCCGGTATCCCAGAGGAAGTAATCACAAGGGAGTAGGATCTAGTGAGTGGTCGACAATGGAATGTCACCACGTAATGATATAAGATGCCCAAGAAATTTCAATCACAAACGCTCGATGTTCACCATTTCTTCCTTGATGGCAATCTAAATACATGACTACAACAACACAAATATTTACCCCCCACTCACTAATCGCCATTAACACCTGCGCGGCGGCCATTTTAAATGCAGGAAGTCTTTCTGCTGGACACTGTATATTGTATAAAAGGTTAATTGTGTCGGTAGCTCAAAAACTTAACATTAGAATTACTTTAAAACTGCTAAAAATCTAAAACTAAATCCCATCTAGAAACGGTTAAACATAAGTTCTATGAAAAAGGATTTGTTTTTTACATTGTTTTATTTGTTGTTGTTTTTTTATTTATTTATTTATTTATTTATTGGTGAAGAATTTATGCTGATGACATAAAGTACAACAATCATTCTTTAATATTCTTGTTTCTTCGTTATTCTACATGTTATATAAATGTTTTCTTCAGATACCCGAAGAGGCTTGTGCTATACCCAAGTACGCAATGGCAAGTGTAGTAACCCTTCGTTTACAGCTGTAACCAAATCAACTTGTTGTTGTATGGAAGACAACAGTAACAATGGATGGGGTTATCCTTGTGAGGTCTGCCCGAAACCCGGAAACCCACAGTATGAAACGGTCTGCCCACACGGACCAGGCAAAAATGGCAATGGAGGAGGTAGGCAAGTTTATGATAACGTTCTTGTGTCGTCATTGAAGTCTAAGTGACTGTCATGTATTTCTAAAAAACAAAGCCCTATAATAGGTTCAGCTAAGATAGAGCAACGTCATTTGAATCAAAATATTTGCTTTCATTGTCGGGATATCTGATCTAAAAATTTTAACTAAAAAGCAACCATATAATAAAGAAAAGACTAATCAAAAATCGATATTGTAATTGTATTGTAAAAAAGACTAATCAAAAATCGATATTGTAATTGTATTGTATTGGGATTGTAGAATACACCGACTGTACCTCTGCAGTGGTGTAAAGCGTAGCACCTCTTCATTGCTATCGCTCCCTGGTCCACTTTGGCCCGGGGTGGTTGCACTTGATCGAGCCTTTTTTATGGGTAAAATAAAACTAAAATGTGTACTTATGCTAAACTGAATTACTTGAAATAGAACTATTTTGACCTTTCACTGTGTTTGTGGACAAAACTATACTTATACTAAACTAAATTGTTTGAACTGTTTGACTAAACTGAATAGATTGAAATAGAAATATATTTGACAATTAAACTGTGTTCTGAATTGTTTGAAAGAAAGCAGTTCATTTGTATGAAAATGGATTTGGCATTAAATAACCTACAAAGATTGATATGCCATAAAACCCAAATAAATAAACAAAAATCGATAATGGATTCAAACAAAACTAAATTTGTACCATGACTAATAGGTTTCTGCAGCTGAATTGGCAATGGCGTAATCCATGAAAGATGATGTTGGATACAAATATATATGTGCTTCTTCTTTATTCTGTGTCCATGTTACTTACTTTAAGGCTAAAAGATTGTGATTAACAGAAAAATAAAGAAAATTCTTGTAAAAACTTCGATTAATTTCACCACAAAGCATTCTTCATATAAATAAACGTTGTATGGATCGGCGTTGATTGTTGAGTGCTTCACAAAAAAATTTCCTGTAAGCTTTTTTCGCCATCAAAAATCATATTAACCGTAAGTGATAAAGGCAAAGTCAAAAGGTCGAGTACAACTAGTAATAGAATTATAACAGAAATTATGAATGTATCGACTCAGACTTTTCTAAAAGAAAGCAACAATAAAATAAAGAAAATACTCATTAAAAATAGATTACTTTTAACGTTGACCATTTCTTTTATTCCCTATATGATTCGGACTATTGACTTCGTTCTTGTTATTAACAATATTTCGAATTATTTATTCCTCAGTTTTCAGTAGTTATATGCTGCACTCAGTATTTACACTTCCCTTTGTACATTTTTTTAAATTTCAACTAGAATATACCGATCCTGTAGAATCACAGGACTGGGTGTTAAGATTTTGTTTTAGTATTTAGACAAAGAGAAGAGTCATCATCATGTCGTGCCGCTAGCGCGGATATCCCTGACCCTCTCTCGCCACTTTTCCCTATCGTTCATCGATTCTGACAGGTCTTCTGGGCTACATCCCGTATCCTCACTGAGTTGCTGTATGTATGTTCTAGCTGGTCGTCTTGCTATATGTGGGGGTCCATAGGAGTACATCACTTATGAGCTCGTCTCTGCTCCTCCAGCAGTGTCCTGCGTGCCTGGTTCGTCTAACTTGGATAGTTTTCGTGATGGGAGGCAGGTGGCCGTATAGTTGGTGCTTTGTGGAGTGTTGCTCCAGGACTTGTTTAATATTGCTAGCAACATTCTTGTGTAGTTGCCGCCTAGCTTCTTCTCCAGCCGTTTTGTTAGCGTCCAAGTGGTGCATCCATACAGCAGTATCGACACGACCGCTGCTTGGAAGAAACTGCGTTTCATTTTATCGGTCAGGTCTGACTTCCATATGATCGATAGCTTATCGATAGCTGTCCATATCTTCGTTAGCCGCGTGTCGATGTCTTTTTCGGTTGATGAGACACTGCTTCCTAGGTAGGTGAATTTGTCAACCAGTTTCAGAGAGGTTCTGTCAAGTGTGGAACTGTCGCCTGCTTGATTAAAGCATATGTATTCAGTTTTGTGTGCATTGACATGGAGGCCAATTCCTGCGGCGGCTCGTTCCAAACTATGCAGTAGTGTTTCGGCTTGGTTGGGTGTATTTGCTAGTAACGCTATGTAATCGGCGTAGTCGGCGTCGGTAATTGTTTTTGCGGGGTACCTTCTGCTTCTTTTCTTTGTCAGCTCGAAGCTGTTCTCTCTGATTTTATCGATCGATGTTCTAAGCACGTAGTCTAGACAGATGATAAAGAGGTATGGGGCTAGTGAGTCCCCTTGTAGTACTCCTGCTACAATGTCGAAGTATTCTGTGTCTCCATCTGGTGAACGTACTTTCACTTTGGTGTTTCTATAGAGAATCATTATTGCTGCTACGGTTTCTTTTGGTAGGCCGTATGCTAGTAGGATTTGTTCCATCTTTCCTCTGTGTATGGAATCGAAGGCCTTGGTAAAGTCGACAAATAGTAATGTCGCCTGTAGATTTTTTGTCCGTACGCCTTCAAGGATTCTACGGATGGTCAATATTTGTGAGGTCGTGGATCTATTTCTTCGGAAGCCATTATCATCCTGTTAACTACCGTTGTAATAATGTTAATGTGTTCCCGTTTATGAATGACGAGACTAAATGTTAAAGTCTCATGTTAGTATAAACTAGAAATTGAGAGTTGCCTGATGATATGGTGTGCCCTAACTTTTGATACAGTTTTTTATGTTTTCAGTTTTCATGTGATGGTAAAATCTGCTTATTTGAGTCCGTTCTAATAATGCAAATATGGATTGTACGATTTCTTTCGCCTTACATATTTTATGGTTATTTCAATTAACGCTTTCCACAAAAAAGTTTGCAAAAATGTGTTAAATTCCATCAAACTGAGCGGAATCAGTATTACCGTTATGAAATTTTTCAAGTTTAGATTAGCATCATGATCTGATTCCTTTTGTCTCTCTTGTTGGGCAACTAGTCTAGGAGAAGGGTAACACTGAATTGAAAACCAGGACCAGTTTGACGTTGTCTTCAATCTCGTTTTGACATTTCCTTCAACGACAGTATCGCTCTCTCGGGGGTTCCAGATTACGCCGACGGGATCCTCTGCAAAGGAATAAGACCCCAAAGTGGGGTGTCCTGAGAATGGATTTAAACTAAATACGGTGGAGAAAGTCAAGTTTTGAAATTCTAGGGAGTTCGGACTTACCCTTTCGTTGTCATTACTTACAGAATTACTCTGACCTGGATCGATAGTACCAGTTAGAGTCTTTGATATTGGCCCGATCGATCTGATTGAAAATCATTAGTATAAGATAGGAATGCTTGAAACCATATGAAAGTGTGAAAATAAATTATTATTATTATTAATAATATTAATATTATTATTATTATTTACTCTCTGAGAGTTTTTCACATCAGTGCTAGCTGATGGTCTTTCACTGGAGTTTGAGTGACAGTAAGTCTCCTCAAATCTCCAGAACTCTTCTCAGTAATCAGACGGTTCTCAATAATGTAGTAGTTTGGATGGTCTTCACTCTTACTCCTATTTCCAAGTCCTTCAGTCCCTTTAATAATCCTTTGGTGACTGTACCAAAAGCACCAATCACGATTGGTATAATTGTCACCTTCATGTTCCATAGTTTTCTCAATGCACAGGTACTTATCCTTCTTATCACTTTCTTCCAGTTTTATCTGTTGTCAGCAAAGTCCACTATTTTGAAAGTTCTCTTTTGATTATTATTATTGTAAGGTCTGGTCTTCTGGTCGAGATTAGGTGATCCGTGTGTATATCAAAGTCCCATAGGAGTTTATGTGTTATTCTCTAGAACAGGTGCTGGGTGGTGCATATACCATTTGTTCGTATGGTCAAATTTAAATTTCTGGATCACCTTGCCCATCCATTCGTATCTAGTCTTATACACCTTCTGTGCTAATTTTCTGCATTTGCTTATCATGTGGGTGATCGCTTCGTCTCTATCACCACATAACCTACATTTGCTATTTTACTGCATCTAATCTATTCTCGCTTTTACATTATTGGTTTTTATAGCGTTGTTTTGTACTGCTATTAGGAGAGATTCTGTTTATCTCTTAAGGTTTCCTTTTCTTAGCCATGTCCACGTTTTTTCGTGTGAGATGTTGATTATTAGTCGTTTAAAACGTCCATAGAGTTGTTTTTCTTCCCATTTCTGTTTTCTAGCTATTGCCATTCTGCTGGTCTTCGTGTTCTCAGTATTGTTTCTGGTGGCTGTAATCAGTCCTTCTTCTTGCTTTTCTATGTAGTCCTCGAGTCATTGTATCGATGAGTCAACGCTGTTTTCAATGCTGGCAAGTTTTCCTCCCTCCTTTCTAGATACGTGTAGTCTGTCAACATCATCTCTGGGATGTAATTCTTTATGCATGGTTATTAGTTTTTTTGTTCTTTGGTCTATTTGCTTAAGTTCTTCTCTGGTTCATTTCAAAAATAGTCCCAAATGTCTAACGAGGGATAAAGCCCAGATATCTATTCCTTTGATAAGTTTCTGCAACATAGTTTTGTCTTGAGTAGCTTTTTGGTTCTCCTGATTTTTTTGCACTGTATTTAATGGGTGACTGATATATTTTACTTGGTTTAGCCAAAGTGAAACATAATTCTTATATTTGCTATTTATCAATGTTATGTCACGTCTAATAAATCTGGAAATCAGTTTTTATATTTGTGTGTAAAATTTAATTGTACTGTCAAAGATAAAAGGATCAAAAGATGGAAATTTTCAAACAATTAATGCCTTTCGCTTGGTTTCTCTTCAGGAATAAATGAATGTGCTATGTACCCTGATGCTTGTGAAAACGGAGCCTGTGAAGATTTGGATATGGGCTACAGATGCGTCTGCTCCCTTGGCTACAAAATGGACCCGACAGGCAAAGCTTGCGTTGGTCAGTACTTTCCCATGTTCCTTCAGAATATCACAATATGTAACATAAATTTTGTTTTTGGATGGTTTGGTATTTCTTAATTGTTTGTATTGCCAAAATGAAGAAAATGACTATTATTTCCTACAAAATTTGCTTGCTTGTCCCGGATTGTGAAATTTAGAAATTAACCTATTTTCTTTGTAAAACGGGTAAATTTGTACATTGTTATTTACATGAGGTATGAATAAAGCAAAACATGGAACAAAATTACATGTATTTACATTCGAGTTGTGCGAAAAATAAACAAAAATCTTTAGAAGGTTGTTTTTTCGAGATTTGCAACTGTAATATAAATCACTTTCACGCATCAACCCCCAAATATAGTCTCCCATTATGTTTTCGTTATACGCTCCTTGATCACAAAAGCAAAGTTTAAAGAAAAAAATTGGTCTTTTCCATTTACTTTAGGCAGAAGCATTTGGGAAATAATACTTTCAGCTCAGGAGCAAAAAAAATTGTTTTTTTTTAATGTTACATAGTGTAATTAAATCTGTGTGTTAAAATATACAGTGTTTAAAAAAGAAGACGACATTCTTTTTGTTGATTTATATCTAAACTAATTGAACTTCTAATGGGACATTTTTCTGGATGAATGAATTAAGAACTCTGATGCATCATTGAGAATTTGAGCAGTTAACAAGGATGGCCAATCTGTGCGTCTTAGTCATGTATTTCTCGTCGACTTATTAATCGAACCCTATCATTATCAACTTGTTTGATGAGTGTTGACTTGGAAAATTTACCATTGAGTCCATTTCTTACATCTTTGTAACATTTATACGCAAAATAAAGAATTTATTAGTCTCATTACGACCAAAAGGTGACACAAGGTCAGTTTACTATGGGTGCCCCACAGGAAGCAAACCTCTCGAAAAAAAGCAGAGGCAAAAATTGCTCAGTTCTGTCGGTATTCCCTTTCGAGGTGTTCATGTTCCGAACAATCAAATGAGATTTTACCCCTTTTAGGTGCCTGGGTATGTAACACTATACTGCAATTAATGGTGAGACTTCAGTCCAGTAGAATACCTCTTCCATGCCATGACTCCCAGGTACACTCTGACCCAGTGTGGTAATACCTATTATAGTCCTATGTATGGGTCAAATAGATCTGTTTGAAAATTATTTGTATTCGATTGGACTTTGTGGTTAAATACAACAACAAAAAACTAAGAAACAACAACACAATAAATGGAAATATAAAGTTCAATGAACACGATTTCCAAAATCTCTTGGCATAAAATAACCCGAGATTTACATGCCGTTAAAATCAATCATTCGATCATATTAACCCTTTCAGATGAGGAGGGCAGATAATACTCGAGAAAAAGGCTCCCAGGAACGTGAGCTGATAATTTTGTTGATGCCAAATGGTGGAACCACTAATGGTTCCAACCAACATGTGAACGTCTTTGGAAAAACGACTCAGCTGACGCAATACAAAGTAGTGGATCCTCGTACGAGACACGCATAAAGAAGTCATTTCAACTATTAAGTATTTTGATGTCTTTGGGTTCAATTTTGTCACATGACTAATGTAGCGTAAAATTTATGTTCTTATTCTAAATGGCCATATCCAGGGCAACGCACTTTGTCATTTTAATCTACACTATCTTTTTAAATTTTTATATGCAGATATCAATGAATGTACAGAAAACAAGCAAGTCTGCGAGGGTGGACAGTGTCGCAATTCTCCAGGAAGTTATACGTGTGTGTGTCCACTTGGCTTTGTTCAAAGCAAAATTACCAAGATGTGTGAAGGTAGGAATATTCTCATAATCATCATCATCATCATGTCGTGCCGCTAGCACGGATATCCCTGATCCTCTCTCGCCACTTCTCCCTATCAGTCATTGCCTCTGTCAGGTCTTCAGGACTACATCTCGTATCCTCACATAGCTGCTGTATGTATGTTCGAGCCGATCGTCCTGCTTTTGCTTGGCCATATGCGTGGGGTCCATAGGAGTACATTACTTATGAGCTCGTCCCTGCTTCTCCAGCAGTGTCCTGCATGTCTGGTTCGTCTAGCTTGGATAGTTAAAAAAAAAACTCAGAATATTCTACTTGACCTTTAATATTTCGAATCTAAATTCTTTGTTGCTCGTTTGGGATTTAATAAGTTTTGTCTCGTCAAACCCACAGACTTCAGATTCTGCTCCAATGTGGTCACCCATGGCAGTACTAAACATTACTGCTTAACTTTGGAGATCTGATGGAAACTGGTGCGTTTAGCGTGACTTGACAGTAAGTAAAAATGTTACTCAGCTTTGTCTAACCAGGCACACTGATTACCTTTAGTATCTGTTATTGTTGTTCTTTAGGAGTCACTCATTTAAATACTGCACAGATTCAATTGCTTAACTTCGGTGATCGAGTGCTTTAACGTTTGGAAACCGAGCGACAGCTATATGCGCCACCAATGAGAACCATACATAATCGGTTGACCAGGAATTTTGCCTGAGAATTATCATTTCTATATAATAATTATCTATAAAATTCTAATTCTCTATTTTCAATGTAATTTTATTATTTTTGAGTTGTTTTTGAATTATAAACAAATTGTTTTTCACGGTCTGTAAAGTTGTTCAGTAAGGCATTTTATATTTTCAACTATTTTTCAGCCAGGAGCCTAGAATGGTCGGCTCACTGGAGATAAAGGCTCAAATGTAAATTATTAGCAAATAATCTCTTTTAATAGATGAAATAAAAAGGGACTTTTTGAATTTGGTGCAAGACTGCAAATGAGGGTAATCGAACTCATAATGGATCGAAGATCGACTTGCTAACCATTGCAAATGCAACGAGAGGCTCATATCCTCTTTCTTGGTTGGTGCAAAAGTTTGCCGCATTTTTCTATAAAATCTTCTGTTAAGAAAAATTCATAGGATCCTTATTCAGTCTTCAAAGTATTTTCCCTAGTTTTCTAAATTATAAACAGTTTTATGTCCAACAGAATTGCGAAAACAATTAATTTTGTTCCGATGAGCCGTTTTTACAGTTTTTCGGTGACAAACATACAGAAATCAATACATCATAACGCAGAAAACAGTAAATGAATAAAGAAAGGAAAATGCTATAGCAAGAAGAAGAGCCTGTAGCGTAACGGTTATCGTCGAAGGAAATGGGCTTGCCGATCTTTCAAAGCTTGAAAAAACTGCTTGTGTTTCACTTCGCATAATACCCTTTGAAAAGGCATGAATTCATCTGTTCTCTCCCCCCCCCAAACACACACATTTACCAGCTATAGTTAAATCGTGACGTGTCGATGGGGTGTGGAATACAATATATCGCTTGCAAAAGGTTTACACTCTTCAGAAAGAGGTGTCCTGGATATGATACTCAATTGCATCTGATGGTAAAGATTCAGTTTTGGTGCTCTGAGAAGTGCGGAGTCATCCCTTCATTGTCATTACTTCCGGTTTCACTCTGACCTGGATTGATTGTACCTGTTAAGGTCTTAACAACTCTACTTTAACCTCAGATCGCGAAAAAGTAACGAATACGCAGAAACCCTGTCCTAGTTTACGAACACAAAAGTTTATTCGCTACTACACTTTTTAAGTAGTCGTCGCGGAGAAAGAAACAGAGTATAATAATTGAGTCGACCATGGTAGCTGGACAAAGAAAAACAACATATCTTGAGGAGAGAGAGAGAGAGAGATCAGACTCAGACCTTAAATTTTCTTTCTAGTTTTTTGTTGCAGTTTTAACGTACTTGTTCACTGGTTTCGTCTCCACGGCGGTGCGTCTGGTGTGAAACACCTTTTCGGTGCTCACCCCAACATGAAGCCGTATCTAGTCTTCAAGTAACTGTCTTTAACTTGCCGCGTCCTGTTGTTAACTAACTTTTAAACCCGAGTCGTCCCCTAACTTCCGTCTAGTGTCGGAGGGAGGAACATATCTGCTTCCGGTGGTTCCACACCAGGGCAGAAGATTTGGACCCTCCGGTTTTTTAGTCATTTTTAATTACCGTTGTCATTCACTTATGATTGGCTGACCTACAACGGTTGCTTTCGCCTGACTTACTCAGGGGTCAGCAGACCCTTCCATAAACTCTCAGTCTGCTTTTTCTTCTTAGTATTTTTCTTCATTCTCTCTCTCTCTCTCTCTCTCTCTCTCTCTCTCTCTCTCTCTCTCTCTCTCTCTCTCTCTCTCCTCCAAAAATGAACCTCCCGTTCTCTTCGACTCTCCATAAGCCGTTCAATCCTGTCACACTACGGCTCAAATAGATATTTTTGAAAATTGTTTGTATTAGATAGGAATATTTGATACTTTTATTTCATTTATATTAAGAATAATTACTTCAAGCTGTAATTGTTTATTAAGGATTACTTGAAACAATATAACTGTGTGCAAACAAATAATTATCGTTAAATAGAAATAATTACTTGAAATCATATAATTGTGTATAGATTATTAGTATTAGATAAGAATACTTGATTTATAACTGCGTTCAAAAATCTCTTAAGAAAGAACTACACAACAAATGAAATAATAATAAACGTAAAGTGAAAGCGATTCCCTAACATCTCGGCTTAAAACAATTCTAGACAGATTGCCATACCATTAAAATCAATTATTTACACGTGATATACCAACAGTTTAATGAGAAAGTAAATTCTGAATTTAAACCAGATGTGATCGCTTAAAAATCAACATCCTGTCAGAAACGAGGCGGATTGGAAAAATTCATACTATATAATTAGAATTTACAATGTCTGGAGTTATCTCCCTTGAGAATTCTAATCATTACAATATACAATACTGCTGAAAAATATTTGAACAAATTGGTAATTATCTTTATCATTCAGGGTGTTCATCCCTTATCTAATCCACGGGGGTCACTTACTTTAATTCTGTTAACCATAACCGGGTAGGAGTGTTAATTATTCCTGTATTATTACTCACCTTGGCCCAGCGGTTAGAGTGTTCGCCAATGGCCCGGGAGACCTGGGTTCAATCCCAGGTCGAGTCATACCAAAGACTTTAAAAATGGTACTTGATACCACCTTGCTTAACACTCAGCATTATAAGGTACGGTTCAAGGGTAAAGTGGAGCAATCCTGGGAATGGAGTAGCGCCCTCCCCTACACCTTGGTGTAGTAGCTATCGAAAAGGGAGCCTTCGGGTCACCCTCGACTATGGTCGCTAACTTTACTTATTACTCACCTGCAGTCAGGTGTCCAGCAGGTTCAATCCTGACTGCAGGCGAGTAACAATACAGTAATACTTTGCACTTATACCCGGTTATGCTTAACGAAATCAGAACAAGCGACACCCGCGAGGATTAAATGAAAGAGGTGGTTAGAAGTTCCGTGTAGGCTCCCGAGTTCGACAAGAAACATCTGAAGAAGGCCGGATGACATATCGGCCGAAACGTTGTAAATATAACAATAAAGAATAATAGTTCGAAAACCCTGAGTGATAAAAACCATCAAGCTTCGTCCCAGAAATTCAGATAACTAAATAGATAATTTACTTCTAATCGCTTGGATTTAAGATTTAAAAACGGGAACATTACACAAGAAGAACAAAATATTATTTCAAAAATTACAACAATGAATGATGTATTTTGTCAGATTTTGTGATACTGAATGCTAAATATCCTGGGAGAATTGTTAAATCAAAAACATCAAGTTTTCATCGATCGTTCTGAAACCTTGGAGATCATTGTGGCAATGCCTATCGGTCGGGTTGGCTGACGGTTGATCGATCGTCAGTAAGGACCCCGGCCGAATAAGAATTTCACAAGTCGAACAAGAATAAATAATAATAAAACAAAAAATGGAGGGAGGAAAGAAAAAAAGACAAAATAACGGATTCAAGACAGCAAAATATAAGTAGGTGAAGTCTGCAATCTCTTTTCATTCTGTGTATCTATGTGGCTATCGCGAGAACTTTGCGAAAATCCTAAACAGCAACCAAAAGTGCTGACTCACGCTGGTCATAGCTTCACCGCTTCCCCGTGCAACCTTCTCTGCCAACGTGGTCATTCTCTGACTAAATCTCTCTTCCTAATAGCCTGACTCTTAGACTGCAACGATTCGAATTAACTGATTAACGTCCTTGGTCCTTTACCAACCATACTTCTGATCTCAGACCCTCACGCAGGTTCACGTGGGTTGAAGCGGGCGCAGATCTTTGTTCATTTTTGGTGCGAAGACGACCCACAAGCAATTCGGACAAAGAAACTTCTCCAGACAATCCGACGCCGTCCAAAGATGCGGAAGATAAAACCCCTTCTTTAGCCACCCATCTACGAATACACACACAGACACCCCCCCATATATATATATATATATATATATATATATATATATATATATATACGTAAGTGCACAATATTGTATCACACTCCTCGTACGAAATTATAGCCTTTTTAAATGAGTTCAAACATCAAGCTATCAAAATGCTATGAAATACGCACCTTTTTCAAACTTGGTACTATGGTAATGATCTGTTTTACTAGTCTTTTAAAAACTATTATGATTATTTCTAAGTTTAGCTTAGTCTCGAAGATGTTATTGTAACAGAAAATCGAATAAGGATCTAATTCACTAGTAATTATCTATTTTGATATTTTGCAAACCATTATTCTACGGTGAGACGCCCTAAGGTATTGACTAAGTTTGACATTAACCAGTATTTGGAAGCTCTCAGTGAGTATTGAATTCACGACAATATTAATTATCTACCCGTGTATAATTCTAATTCGGTATTATGTTGTGTATATACCTAGGGATAATTGATTGAAAACATTTTATATTTCAAGACTAAGACGTTTTTCTGTCTCTTTCTCTTAAGATATCAATGAATGTCTTCAAGCTCCATCTCCGTGCATTGGCGGCAACTGCGTCAATTTGGCAGGAAGTTTCAGATGCGAGTGCAACACTCCAGGAACCGTTTTAGATTCCAGTGCAAGGATTTGCATTGGTAAGTTTTGTGCTGATTTCTTTTGCTCTCTGGATTCTTCATCGAACTTTCCGGACTAAAACCTTTTAGACTCACATTTTCAAATTTTATACAGTACCCACTGCTATAGATGTTTTTTTAATTCTTTTTGTTGTTATTTGTTTGAGATGGGGGGGTGAATTTGTTTTTTTGTTTGTTTTTTTTTTGGTTTGGTTTGTTTTCTGGTCATATTCTCTTTTACCTAACAAATACCAATTCCGTTAATTCTAATTTCTCTGTCACTTTTCTTTTTTCCAGACAATCGACGTGGAACTTGCTGGAAGAACATTCGGGATGATTTGTGTGAAGACAACATCAAAGGAGACACTTTGCGCTCTGAATGCTGTGGAACTTTGGGCAAAGCTTGGGGCAGTCCTTGCGAACGATGTCCTCCCGACTGTAAGTAATAATCAACATTAAATAAGCATTCTTACTTCTACTGTTAGTTCCATCTCAACATTCCAGCTGCTAAACTCTTCTTCGTCCGCATGTTTGCATTTTACAAACTCCTCCACTACAAACAGGATGTGACACAAGGTCAAATTTTAAGCGGATTACCGCTGTTATAAATCCAGAATTTTCTTTCTCTTTGGTTAGTTACCATACCAATGCTAAAGAGACCAGTCTGTCTTACTATTTATTCGCAACTAGTAGGAAAAGAAGAAATAGATTCATGCCTTCTTAAAAGGCCTTAGCTTGTAGTAAAACGCAAAATACCTTGTCTCGGATTTGAACTTCGCTATGCAAGTTCATTTTCTATGGCGATAACCGTTACACCACGTGCAACCTTGTGTGTATGTGTCTGATAATCCTTAATGATAAATAAATTTGATTTTTAACTCTCATGCCTTCTCCCTGAGTCATGGAACAAGAATTTTGTCCGTAGCTATAAATCTTTAAATGCCAAACTAATATGTTATCCATTGTATCATTGAGACGGTGATATGTATTTTCTAAATCCACATATTACCGAATATTCATCTGAAAATAGTTAAAGCCCACCAGACGAAGCGTGGCAACTAAAATAATAAAAGTGAAAATATTAATCGAGAAGATTCAACACATCGCCTTGGAGCTTCAAACCACTGGTGGAATGAAAATATTTTTGGTATTTCAGGATCAATAAAATGTTGTTGGACTTACCCAAAAACTTATTAATGAGTAAATTTCAAACACGTTTCTAAATTAATCAGTGAAGAATCTTAATGTGTGATAATCACATTTTAAATAAAAAGTGAATGAGAATTGTCAGAAGTACGACATTAACATTTTTAAATGCGAGCATATCAGCTGCTAAAAAGTTTTCTTTCAATCTCAATGAAATAAACATCAGTTTCAGGATTTTAAATAAAGTCGATTTCGTTCACAAAATTTATCCACTTTAAAAACTTACCTGTAAATTCAAAATTTCTTCAAAATTTATTGACTTTAAAAAGTTTACTTATAAATTCAAAATTTATGGCCAAAACTTTTATTCAGCTTTTGATAGGTTTCTTCATCTATTTTTATACTTTTTATAACATAGATTTTAGCTTATCTATTCATTAGTTTATTATCAAAGAAAAAAAATGAAGATTTTTATTAAAACTATGAATAAAACATGTTTTATAAAGGAAATAGTTTTGATAAGAATCTCAAAAAATTCAGATTATTCAAACTCGTTTGAAAATTCCAGTTTTTCAAATTTGCATCTGCAGATTAAGAATGGGAAGTTAAAATATTTGACAGAAGTTCAATCAGGAAATACAATTGATAAAAGCCTGTCATTTAGAAAATTAACCAAATAAAGAAAATTATTTCTCGTAAGTAGATAATGAATAAATCAACCATAAAAGCCGTTAAAAATTAGAATGAACATTAAAAAAAATATTCAACATTTTTCATAAGTTATTTCCTACGAGGCAAAATATAAAGATTTTCATTAAGAATTTTCAAGATATAATTTTTATAAATGATTATGTTCGTTATTTTTCTTCTCTTTTTTTATCTACAGCCGAGAGGAAATGTCCAAAAGGATTTGCTGCTACAACAGGAATTCAATGCACAGGTAAGGATCTTTTTATTCTTTCATGCATTTTAATCTTCAGAAAATATTTACTGAATATTTGTCCTTCAAATAAACGGCTATGTTTTCCTATCGTTTGAGTTCTTTTTCTTTCAATATTTTCTCTTTTATTCTAATATGAGAGTCAGGAAAAAAGTCATGAAAATGAACTTAATAATATTCTTATGATGGAGCAAGCACACCAAATGCAGACCCTAGTGAGGATGGAATTTATTTTAGCAGAAAACGTAAGCAAGAATGGTTTGCTAACCATCGCTTCAAAACTGGACTCTCTAGTTATATAATGTTTTGTTAAGTCTAATACAAAGCCGTTATCATGAGGTAGTCATTAAGGATGGAACTCACTCAAGTAGAAATAGGAAGAAAGACTAGGTTACTAACCACTGCTCTCCCAAGAGGCTCCCTAGTTATGTGTAATCTTTTTCAGTCTGACACATGGCCATTATAAAGGGGCGCAATTTAATAGAAATAAGAAACGAGGCTAACATACAAACCATTGATTTCCAACAAGATCCCCAAATTATATATTAACTTTTACATATTCTAGCTCAAAACCATTATGGTAGTTCATTTCACTGCAATTACACATGAAGGTAATAAGAAGTTGTTTATAATTGTATAATAACAAACTTAGTTGTCATTATCAAAGAGATTCAGTTTATTTTTATTTGGTTATGTACAATTTAGCGCGTCAGTGAATTATTTTGAATAAAGATGTCCTCTTTCCAATGTTTAAATGCTTATTAAGCTTTGCTTCGTCTGGTTGTTTATGGTACCTTTAGTTACAAAGTGGTCATCCGCTTAAATACTAAACAGGTTCATCGCTTCTTAACTTTAGGGATCTGATAAGAACCAGTGCGTATTTACCCACCTAACATAATGAATATAAATCGCTTTTATAAAAACCAAGTAACAAATCTGCAACATGTCAAAATGATGAATCTAGGTTAATTTGATCGATATGTCTTACAACAAAAAACATCGAATTGCAAAGAAAGACAAAAGAACATATTTATGTTCTATAAGAAACAAAATGTGACGATATTCTCTAAATTTAATTAAATCTGTCTTAAAATCCCACGTGTAAGACATTTGATGAGCCCCTAAATTAGAACAATAATAATATTCTTCAAAGATAGTTAAACATTATATTCGGATGAAGAAAACAAAGAGTTGCTATGTCGAATATACAGGAAACTGAGAAACAACAAACGGTGTCAGAGGAACTGGATATTTGTTATTCGTGAAAAATAAAAATCGACCAGTATTCAGTTAGTTCCCTATAAGACAAATGACCAGTTTTATGTGAGGATCCCATACACGGACGCTTTTTTGTGAATTTTCCCTGTCTCCATTACCATCAAATTATCTGACAACTCAACTCTTGTTTTTTTTTTTTTGTCAATGGGTAGGTGTTGGCTTGGAGTCGAAATTTCTCAGGATCAAGATCTTTTTGTTTTTTGGTCGCGTTCTAATTGACGTCATGAATACAACCCGCTCGGTGACCAGAGCATGGGTGAGGAAGAACAGATACTGCACTCTGAACATAATCAATTAACAAAGAAAAATGCTCGATCAATTTAGAATTCGTCCGTAACTGACAAAACCTTAACAAAAGTTGCTTTAAAATGAAATTTTTGTATCTTTAGTTGTATCAGTCGGAGGTGCGCTTAACAAGACCGTACTCACAATTTATATGGGACCGCCTACCATCTTCTTACTGGGAAAGCAATTATATTCTTTTTACACCGGGTTTAATTTTAGTTCAAACAATGTACTCTCAGGGAGATCTAACTGAAAGATTTTTTGTCGCTCAAGTCGTAAATAAAGGGGGTTTTGGTTCTTTTTTTTAAGACACCTTTTGGTAAATCGCAAACAACACTTGGTGCATCTTAACTAAATAAAAAGAACCGGTGTAGGACCACCCTCAAAGAAAACATGCATAATTTAGATTCGGTCGATTGTGAAGTGTTACGTCTAATTAAATCATGACAATCTCGTATATCAGTACTTTCTTCTCAGATCAACAGACCATACAAATTCCCCAAAATACTGTATTACACCAACAATTTTTGGTAATAATAATTTTTCTCCTAAAGACTTTATTATTTCTAGTAGAATATGATACAATCAAAACGGATATAATCATACATTATTTATCACCAAAATCTTCAGCATTGAAACACTGAAACCCAAAATAGGAATCGCAATTTTATTGATAATTACAGTGTTTCAATGCTATCGAGTTTAACACAAAATAATACCAAACAATATCCGTTTTGATTGTATAATGTTCCACTAGAAATAATAAAATCCTGGAATCTTTATTTCTCTGTTTCGACAATATATCTCCTGTCTTCAACAAGGAATATAGGATACTAACTCACTAAACAAAAATCTATGGAATACTAAAACACTAAAGAAAAAATTTAAGATCCTAAAACACTAAACAAAAAATATGGGATACTAAAACACTAAAGGAAAAAATACGGGATCCTAAAACACGAAACAAAAAATAATGGACACTAAAACATTAATATTGGACTGATACACTTAAGAAAAAATCTGGAATACTAAAACACTAATACTGGACTGATACACGAAGCAAAAAGATCTGGAATACTAAAACACTAATACTGGACTGATACACGAAGCAAAAAGATCTGGAATACTAAAACACTAATACTGGACTGATACACGAAGCAAAAAGATCTGGAATACTAAAACACTAATACTGGACAGATACACGAAGCAAAAAGATCTGGAATACTAAAACACTAATACTGGACTGATACACGAAGCAAAAAGATCTGGGATGCTAAAACACTAATACTGGACTGATACACGAAGCAAAAAGATCTGGGATGCTAAAACACTAATACTGGACTGATACACGAAGCAAAAAGATCTGGAATACTAAAACACTAATACTGGACAGATACACGAAGCAAAAAGATCTGGAATACTAAAACACTAATACTGGACTGATACACGAAGCAAAAAGATCTGGGATGCTAAAACACTAATACTGGACTGATACACGAAGCAAAAAGATCTGGAATACTAAAACACTAATACTGGACAGATACACGAAGCAAAAAGATCTGGGATGCTAAAACACTTATACTGGACTGATACACGAAGCAAAAAGATCTGGGATGCTAAAACACTTATACTGGACTGATACACGAAGCAAAAAGATCTGGGATGCTAAAACACTTATACTGGACTGATACACGAAGCAAAAAGATCCGGGATAGTAAAACAAACTCATATAATAAAGTCCGAAACTTAACTATTAAAGAATATCTTTAAAAAGACAATTTTTTTAAAAAATGTCTGAATAAAAAAGACAAATTAAACTGCTTGACTCTTCACGTGCTGACTTCATATTTGTTCAATATAATTTTAATTTCTTATAAAACTATCCTTTTATCGAAACGTATTAATTTTATTCTCCTCATTATCTTCGTTTCTCAGACTGTCAGATTTTATTCCAAATATTATCTATTTATTATATGAACAAAAGTGATAAGACAAATAATATTTATCTTGTGTTATTTTTTTTTTCTTTATTGTTCTCAACTAATTTTGACTTTTGGTCATTCTCAGGAGAAAAGCTTTTATGAAAAATAAGGTTTTTTAGAAAGATTTTAAAATCATTTTAATGATATTAGAGAAGCGCCGAAAAATGAACTTATGCTAAGGATATACATTCATTGAAGGAAAATTATTTTCTGGTATTCAAGTGTTTTCAACTGACGTTTACGATACCTGGCACTGACTTCATCATTTGGGGGTATAAGTTAAACATGGAAGAGAAGAGTTTCAAATTAGATTCACTAGTTTATTTATTCAGGTGTTTATGTGTCACCCCAAATCTGCCCATCCTATTTCAAAGCAGTGCCATTCAGTTTGATGTAAAATCCATTTGGAGTCAGTGTTTGGAGACGTTTTATCCATCTATCTTCGTCTTTTTCAACCATTGCTGTTATATATTAGAGATATAATCAAGAAATATTTATTACCAACTTCTATGGCATTGAAAAGATGTAACCCAAGATTGTAATATCAATTTTTTTATTATAGCACTACAATGCTGAACAGTTTGGTGATAGATAACACCTAATAATATCTGTTTTGACTGTATAAGAAATTCTGGTATCATTGTTTTAGAAGAAAATTAACTTTTTATTTAAAATAGAATTAGTTGGGCTGTAATTATTTATCGGCGATACTAAGAGTTTTTCTGTAAATTGATTTTTAAGAAACTTATTGATTTTTATTTTTCCTGTACAGTTGCAACTGACATTTCCCTAACGTTAATCGTCTTTTATTTACTTCTTTTATAAACATTTCTAACGTGATATTTGGTCATTTTCAGACATTAATGAATGTGATGTTCTACCCGGAATCTGCCTAAACGGCTACTGTATCAACACAGATGGTTCTTACAAGTGCAACTGTCCCGAAGGACTGTCCGTTGATCTCTCTGGACATCGTTGTGTCGGTAAGGATGTCTCCTGTTAATCCATTTCATTACTCTCCCTCACACTCCAGTAAAAAGAATTATTTCCTGATTACCCTGGTCATTATTAATTAATATTATGCACATTGTTATTTCAATTAATCTAATACAGATTATTATTTTAATTAATCTTATCCAGATTACCGTAAATCCAGCTGCTACCTCGAATACCGACACGGCCAGTGTAGTGTTGAGTTGGTTGGAGTTTACCACCAAGCGATTTGTTGCTGTTCAGTTGGGAAAGCCTGGGGTTCGCCTTGTTCAGCTTGTCCCCGCCCAGACACAGGTAGGTTGGCTTTTTCCTAACACGATAAACTTACATGTTTTGCAATCATTTGACAAATGACAATTCTTTTCTTCCTGATCTTCAATGTCTTCCTACGATTCACTCCTAATCTTCGTTGGATTTCTGTAGTAAAATCAATAGCAATAAAATTGCCTTATATCTATTCAGACAATAATGCTTGATTTTATTCGTGACTACTGACAATACCTTTGACCCTGATTTTCAATGTATTTTTCAGTCATTTACAATATGATTACATTATAATCCCAGCTATGGGCTAAACAGTACCACCACTGTTCTTCTACAAGGACGGTTTTAGCATTCAATGACCCACGAAGGTTGATATGCCATTAAACAAAACCAAATATACATACAAGTAGTAAAGTTGGTGACTTTGGTCGAGGATGACTCGAAAGCTCCTTTTCAATAGATAGGGAAGGGCGCTACTCCATTCCCTGGATTGCTCCACTTTACCCTTGATCCGTACCTTATAATGCTGAATGTTAAGCAGGGCGGCATCAAGTACCATTTTTTGAGTCTTTGGTATGACTCGACCTGGGATTGAACCCCGGTATGCCGGACCATTGTTGAACACTCTACTCATTTGGCCAATGGCCCGGTAATAGCCATATTCTGTCAATAATTCTTATAATAATTCATAACTATTGACAATCTCTTTCTTCCTGATTTACAAAATATTTATATTGAGTAGATTATTTGTAATACCATTATATATTTATATTATATTGAGAATTACTTGATTCTGTCACCACTTTGAAATAATTCCTGACCTCTGACTATCCGTTTCTTGATCTTTAATATATCACGTAGAAATCAGTTAATGCTACTCTTTACGTACTATGCTGTTTCTGTGAGCTAATTTCCCCTTTTCCTTCTAGGAAATTGGTTGACCTTCTACTCCTATAACGTTTCTCCCTTGGCTAACATTGTCAATACTGAAGAGTACTCGATATTGAAAGTGCTGTTTATTGATTTATGGAACACTTACCCGCCCGCTTATGACGAAAAAAGTACTCCGAGTCAATCCACTAAAAGACCTTTCATTTCTTTCATCCTGCAATAACACTCACATTTATATATGTAATGTTTTTTGAAGAAACAGATACG
>CAUZXS010000387.1:160000-182388 GCA_963585895.1 Sepioteuthis lessoniana
CCCCATCTGACTGGGCAATATTTGTATAAGATAGGAATACTTTATTTCATATAACTGTACAAAAACTTTTAAGAAATAACAACACAAAAAATATAAGCATACCATGAATCTCTATACTTTAAATACTCCTAAACGAGTCGACATGCCGTTAAAATCAACCAATCAATCTAGTGATCCATACTTTTTATATGTTTACATATTACTTTTATCCTAAGAAGTGCCAAGAAATTACACTTTAATCTTATTCAGAGTACGCAAGTACTTTATACTCATCCTGGCACCACAAGTTATCGATAAATGAAAAACAAACAGAAATATTCACATAAAAATTGTAAAACTAGTGTGTTTGAGTAAAATTGGTAATAAAAATACAACACTGCATGAATTAACAACTGTGACTCAGTCGTCGTAATATGATGATTTATGTGCTGATCTCGTAAGCTAATCATAGTAAGTTAATTTATTGTTGGCAAACTCAGTATTGGTGCAGTCCATCTTATACTAAGTCGATTCCCACCCCCCACCGGATTATAAACCAAATAAATACCTTGTGTGGAAAACTTCACTTTTTTTCAAGTTATTAATTGCTATTTTATTAACATGTTTGTTTTTATATCAATGAATTTTGGAAATTGCTTTCGTGGTGAAATGGTTAAAGCGATGGCCTGCAGAATGTTTGTAAGCGAGTTCGAACTCCAGTCGGGCTATTATGTTCATTTGCGGACAAATATCCTCAGGAAAAAGCATGAACCCCCTTATCCTCCCATCTATGGGTTAAATAGTAGCCCTACTGTTCTTCTCGATGGATGGCTTTGGCATTAAATAACCTACAAAGGTTGATATGCCATGAACCCAATCCATGAGTTTTGAGATTATTGATATGAAGACATGGATTTTATATTTCTGAAATGCGTTGTAGTTGTTTGGAACGAATTATGAATCCTTTTGAATGAATTATTCAAAAATAAAGATTTTATAATATTTTTCTTGGCTTTTGTGGTGAAATTAAACAGCTTTCATCATTTTACCATAAACACTAAAGAATTTTCGCTTTAATAGTCAGGTTATATTGAATAAAAAAAAAATCACCTCGTTCGTCTTTAATTACAATTTGTTCAAAATAACAAAGGACTGATATTAAAAATCCGACCGCCCAAATCTCGACGCATCTATCTTAAATACTGATTCTACCATCCGAAAAAATGATTCCATAGCTTTTTATAGCTCCGAAGACTTCCTCTCCATCGGGAATGCACAAATATTTAGTTTTGGGACAATTAAGAAACTGCTGTCGGCATCAGTTCACAAAAAGTACTAAATAATCTTCACTTTAACTGGATGACAGTTAAGTTATACCGAATAAAGCTTAAATAAAGCAATTTTCTTGTTCGTCTTTCATTACAGTTTTATATAACAAATAATGTAATAACTGTTCCTTGTCATCAGCGGCTAATATTACTAACTCGTTGATTTTTTTTTCTTTTCAAGAGGAATACAAACGTCTTTGTGACCGGAAAGGATATTCTCCTGACTTTAAACGAGGAAATTTGGATCTATTTACAGGTACAAATCACCTTTTCTATTCATTCTGTTTTACAACGACTTTTATTAATCGATCATTTTTTTATTTGTTTTAATTCATTACGAAATAATTTAGGAACAAATTATGAAATTTTCACATCCTTTCGTAACTTTTATGATTTTTCTTATCTTACATTAAAATTTTAAATAGTTTACATATTTTTATAAATGAACTTGAAATGTTTAAAATATTTTTGAAGTTATATATATATTACTGAAATTCACCTGAAAATAGCCCAACAAAAGTGGCACATCATAGTGATATTTCTATAAGAGCAATACATAGAAAAAGTTTGTAAGTGAATGAAGCAAACTTCAGTCCAACTTGCAAATAAATGACGATTTTGAAATGTCTGCTTTCATGCGAACGTCATTTTTATTTATTCAAATTCACCATAAAAAGGATGAGATGCTAATTAGAATCCTCCATTTTTCACTAAATAGACGCATCAATATCATCATGGATCGTAATTGCAGGATACTGCAAGCATTCGGGAGCAGGATTTCAATGACAATATTACATCTAAAACAATTCCAGTAATGAGGACATGTTTTCAATGACAAATACCATGAGAGACAAGAAAATAGATTGGCAATCTTCTAAAACGTCTCTATTAACCAAAAAGTTTTTAAGTGTATGTTTATGATCGTTTGTTGTGTGAATAACTGTTTCGCCTAATTCATGGGGCTTAGAATACGCCGATTGTATCTCCTGTTGACGAGATAAGTCCGCCTCTTCCAAAATGAGGTGTTTGGGTATGACACTAAGCTGCATGTGATGGTGAGGAAATATATGGGAATGTGAAGTAACCCATCATCGTTGAGAACCTCCATGGTCCAATGGATACGGCTTTATCTAAATCATCACCGTAAATACTCCCAGATTCACTCTGAACCGTTTTGGTAGTACCTATTAAGGCCCTATCAATGAGTCAAAAAGATTTGTTTAAAAATCATTTGTATTAGATAGAAATACTTGATACCATATAACAGCATGTAAATTATTTCGATTTAGTTATTGAAGCTATAATTGTTTACTAAAGATTATTATTAGTTACTTGAAACCACGCAATAGAGCAATCAAATGACTTTTATTAAGTAGAAATAATTACTTGAAACCATATAATTATTTGTAGTAGGTAGGAACGCTTGAAATCATACAACCGAGTACAAAGTATTTGAATTAGGTTGAAACACTTTATCTCACATGACTGTGTATAAAAACTCTTAAGAAACAACTCTACGAAAAATGCAAATATAAATGTACAATGAACGCAATTCCCTAACCTCTTGACATAAAATAACTCAAGAGAGGTTGACATTCCATTAAAATCAATCATCAGTTTGTTGTTGTTTTTTTTTTCTTTGTAGACATAAATGAATGCGTCGAATTCCCAACGATCTGTTCAAATGGAGTGTGTCACAACACGGCTGGAGGCTACTATTGTAACTGCAAAAAAGGATTTGCCATTGACAATACAGGACTTAACTGTACAGGTAAGAACAATCATTCTCTCTCTCTCTCTCTCTCTCTCTCTCTCTCTCTCTCTCTCTCTCTCTCTCCCTGTGTTATCAGCGCATTTGCTATAGCGGAATATAATACAAGCAATACTGATAAGTTATTACCAACCTCTTCATCATTGAAACTCTGCGATCAAAAAACAATTATATATATATATATATATATATATATATATATATATACTTATTTTTGTACTGCAACATATTCATATTTTTGGTTACATTTATTCTTTCTAAAGTGGGGATTCTTAAAACAGTCTATATATAACCTTGTGGAGGAATCACATTTTGGCAGAATTAATAAAAGCATTGGGATCCAATGGGGGTGAATTTCCAAGTTTGTATTTATAAATTGGATGAACGAAAAAAAATGTAGCAAAATATCCCAATCTTTGTGCAACTGTTGATCCAATTTTACTAGCTTTTCCAAGTTCGTATATTGCGGAATCTGGGCTTAGCCATATGCATTATTTATCAAGCAAAGCGAGACAAATTTTGTATGGCTCAAACTTACAAACCTGCACTCTAATATTCGTGATCTCCTCAGTTCCCACCCAAACCATCCTTCCCATTCAAGAATAATTCAAGGATTAAAGGTAAATTTGCATCTATGATTTACTGATTCTTTTCTCGTGTAAAACCTATTAAACACGTGTGGAGGTGCCCGTGATGTAATGGTTATCGTCGTAGGAAATGGACACGGCGACTCGAGTTCAAATCCTGGACGAGACTGACTACATTTCACATAGCACTAATACCCTTGGGAAAGGTATGAATCCAATTATCCTCCCTCCAGCTATGGGTAAATAGTAGGACAGACTGATTTCTTCAGCCTTGGAAAGGCAACTAGTCTAGGAGAAGGAAAACTCTGAATTGAAACCTGTTAAACTCCGCTTAAAAATTGACCTTGTGTCATATCCTGCCGGGGAAGAGGGGTTGGGTAAATAAGATTAAACACGTGTTAATTAGTTATGTTTTGTAATTTAATGTTCAATTAATTGACTTGGTTGTGAATGGAAAATAAAATTTGATTACCAGCCGGGCATCAAATAAAACGTTTGAGACGCTCTGTTCTAAAGTATATAAAAATATTGGATGGGGAAGCTGTAAGTTTATAAAATAATCGTCTGCTTTGTCTCTTTTTATAATAACCTTTACGCGAACATGATTAATTTTTAGTTTAATGATTTCTATCAATTTTTAAGTTTGACGTTCCGCTAAGAAATAATGTTAACAAGAAATTTCAGATTTTTTTTTTGTAGTATTTATTGTTTTGTTTTTATTTCTAATTTTTTTTTTTTCTTTTTTCTTCTTTTTTGTTTGCAGATATCGATGAATGCCGCATATCGTTCGGTGTATGTGCCAATGGCACTTGTGTCAATACACCTGGAGCTTTTACCTGTGATTGCAACGAGGGTTTTGAAGGTGTTATGATGAACCAAATGTGCATAGGTCAGAGTTTTTCTTTTCTTTGTCTGTTTAGAGAGAATCCAGCATGCATAGAAACACATCAAAGTGAAAAACATAGTTTTATATGATGGAAATATATTTACAAAAATGTGTAAAGTGTTTTTTTATTTGGCAATAACTGGTTATATAAGACGTAAAACCTGGTCGGTGAGGCTCGAGTCCTAAAAAAGAATTTTTTTTAAAGAGAAAAGTTCTACTGCTGGTGATTACTCACCCATGTGAAATGTCCGACTTATACAGGTTTATAAAACATACCGAGGCGCCTCTGGCAGTGAAATGGTTAGCTAGCTAGACTAGCAAATCTACACGAGTAAGTTCGAGTCTCATTACGTGCCACATTCATATGGCCTTGTGCCACATCTAAGTAAAAACCTTAGTAAATTACTATATAAAACATACCATCTTTTTATAGACAAAACATCACCTCCCACACATATATATTGTCATCCACAAACAGACCTGTTTCGTTCTATCAGGACTCTTCGGTGTGGCTAGACAGGCTAGGATCGAAACCCGGTTGATTGAAACACTAATCCAAGATTCTACCATTAAGCCACGGGGAAACCAGCGCAAGCGGCGGAAATTCAAACGCTTATGTATTACAATTGTTTTTGTTTACATATATCCGCTTAACGGCTACCGAGAGCTCGATTCATATGAAGAGCCTCACATTACGCTTGTGGCAAACCATATATATATATATATATATATATATATATATATATATATATATATATATGATACTCGCATACAATATACAGATGAAGTATTTGAATACATTCTAAAACCTTAAAACCCTCAATAAAAACAATTTAAAACAGGACTTTATATGCTAACACTTATTACTGCCAAATTTATGAGGTATTTTCAATGGTCAAACGAGTTATATGATTTATAGAAATCATATGAAGGGGATTTTAAGGTCTTAAAACTTATACTTGATATTGAACCCTGCAATAGAAGGGTTTTGTTTTTGAATTTTCAGTATACATAACTAAAAAACAATCTCTTACAATTATTTCACTTTTTCACAATTACGCGAATTTCATATAACCAAATGCACAATGCTCAGACAGAAATAAATGATGAATGAAAGACGATTACATAAATAAATTGCTACTTTATGGATGCTGTATTTTAAAAAAAGAAAAACTTGTTTTTCAACATTTTAAACCAGGAATATTATCTGTGCCCGAACACCGGCCGCAAACAGTACTGTTTAACATACAATTATGTCAGCCACTAATCGGTTATTTTAACAAAGGTAGTTGATAAAATTGTACAAGAATGAGAAGACTAACTTTAAACTGCATTGCGAGAAAAGTCAATCATCTGAAAACAATATATTGTTCTATCATGGAATTTTTTAAAAAAATCATTATCTATTTCTCCTAGATTTACAGCCATCCCTTATTGTCTTTTTACAAACCTTTAGTCCAATTATTAAGTATCTTATATTAATGTTTATTATTTTCATGATTTGTCAGGGAATCCTTATTATCCAGACATATTTGTTGTTTGTGTCTCTCTGACGTAGGTTCGGTTTGGAAAACTTGAGAAAGCAAAACATTTTCTAACAAATAGTGTGTGTGTGTGTGTGTGTGTGTGTGTGTGTGTGTGTGTGTGTGTGTGTGTGTGTGTGTGTGTGTGTGTGTTTACGAAAAAACAATGATATAGTGACAAAACCTATATTATATGTAAGTAAAAGTAAAGTGTGACCAAAGAAAACGTGATACACGAAACACTAAACTCTAAAGTAGTTTCCGATAAATTGTTAAATTCGGGAGCTCGGAAATAGAATAAAACTAGTAATAAAATAATAATAGTAGAAATTATTCATTAATGTTTTTTTTTACAAGTTTGTAAAAGAAAGATATCAGAAAAAGCCGGAGAGACAAGAGTTGCAGAATAATAACAGATTTGTGACTCGTACGGGCAAAAAACCTACAAGCGACATTAATATTTGTTGACTTTACCAAGGCTTTCGATTCCATTCACAGAGGAAAGATGGAACAAATCCTACTAGCGTACGGCATACCTAAAGAAACCGTAGCGGCAATAACGATTCTCTATAGAAACACTAAAGTAAAAGTACGATCACCAGATGGAGACACAGAATACTTTGACATTGTAGCAGGAGTACTACAAGGG
Source organism: Sepioteuthis lessoniana (assembly GCA_963585895.1). Lineage (NCBI taxonomy): Eukaryota > Metazoa > Mollusca > Cephalopoda > Myopsida > Loliginidae > Sepioteuthis > Sepioteuthis lessoniana. The sequence goes on from CAUZXS010000387.1 coordinate 166,724, forward strand.
GACACGCTGGCTCCGTACCTCTTTATCATTTGTCTAGACTACGTACTTAGAACATCGATTGACAAAATCAGAGAGAATGGCTTCGAACTGACGAAGAAAAGAAGCAGAAGGTACCCCGCAACAACAATTACCGACGCCGACTACGCCGATGACATAGCGATACTGGCAAATACACCTGACCAAGCCGAAACACTACTGCATAGTTTGGAACGAGCAGTAGCAAGCATAGGCCTCTATGTTAATGCACACAAAACGGAATATATGTGCTATAATCAAACGGGGGACATCTCCACTCTACTCTTAAACTAGTAGACAAATTCACGTACCTAGGAAGCAGCGTCGAATCAACCGAAAAGGACATCGAAACGAGGTTAACGAAAGCATGGACAGCTATCAATAGGCTATCGATTATATGGAAATCAGACCTAACCGATAAAATGAAACGCAGTTTCTTCCAGGCAGCGGTCACATCGATACTGCTATATGGCTGCACTACATGGACGCTAACAAAACGGCTGGAGAAGAAGCTAGACGGCAATTACACAAGAATGCTACGTGCAATCTTAAACAAGTCCTGGCGGCAACACCCCACAAGACACCAACTGTACGGCCACCTGCCTCCAATCACGAAAACTATTCAAGTTAGACGAACCAGACATGCAGGACACTGCTGGAGAAGCAGGGACGAACTCATAAGAGATGTACTCTTATGGACCCCCACACATGGCCGTGCAAAAGCAGGTCGACCAGCACGAACATACATTCAGCAGCTATGCGAGGATACGGGATGCTGTCCTGAAGACCTACCTAGGGTGATGAACGATAGGGAGGAGTGGCAAGAGAGGGTCAGGGATATCCGTGCTACCAGCGCGATGATGATGATGATGATGAATTATAATTGAAAGAGTTAAATCGACGTTCATAAGGACGTGGAACGATATTTGTTCAAATAGTCGAAGATCCTATCCATCTTATCAATCATAATGATATGAACTATAACTAATATTTCAAGGCAACGTGCTAGTTAATCTATGAAGTAGATAGCATCTGGTTGGAGGCAAGCTTATTGCTTATGTAAAATAGAAGGGCATTGGTACAGAAGTTTGCAGCGGATCTGTGACTATGAGGTCAAATACCTTCAAGTAAAACCAAAGTTTTTAGAGACAGGTCATCGGTCCTTCTTTTCCGGTTGGAAAACCTAGTACCGAGATGAAATAAGGTTTTGTAATGAAGCTGTACTCTGATTGGGTGTGAGATATCACATATTAAGAGAAACAGGCTCTGGGAATTTTGTTCGATTCTAAAAGTCAGTCGGTTCTACACTTGAAACGAAGCACATATATAAATGAGGCTTAGCATTTAGACGTCGCTAAAAAAACAAGGGGGCTTAAGCTCTCTCTCTCTCTCTCTCTCTCAAATGGTAGTGAAGACCTTACTCACTAATAAATACAGTAGAATTATTCACTCTCTGTCTGTCGGTCTGTCAGTCTCTTTCTTTCAACCATTAATAAATAGAGACCGGTTCTTTTAAGAAGCACTGTAATAAATGCGGGAATCTAAAAGAAAACGTTTAATCAATATATTTCCATTAACCAAACAGAAAGCCACGATCATTGTTTGTGGAGTTTTGTCCAAGACCAAATCACAACCTTTTGATCCAACCCATAATACTATAGTTACTATGCTCAGTATATTTATATAAAACAAAATATACACCACTGTGTCAGCAGTTCATTTCTACACTTTATAGAACAATCGTTGCAACTACACATTCTTGTTATATAATTCAATCGGACGAGTTTCTTCATCTTCTATGCATTTCTATTTTTTTCCGTTGTGACAGTTGAAACGTTAAAGAACAATAAAGACATGAAAGTCGATTTGAATGAATCAGTTACTAATGTTTCTATGCCTTTTCAAACACTCGGTTTTTTCTTGTTTTGTTTTTGTTTTTTGTTTCTTTTTTTTTTTCAGGAAAATAAATTTAGTCGTAACGGTTCCCAAAAATCTAACGACCAGATTAAGAATCCAATTAAATAAGTTGTGACTTGAGAATCTCATCTGAATAAGAACTGTTATTAGTGATTTCATTTGAAAAAAAGTATTAACAGCGTCTACAATTTAAGAAAATTACTCACACATCGATTTGAGATGTCTGTGAAAAAATAATGATCATCTCCTGTCTTTTTCCATTTCTATAAACAAAGAAACAGTTGGTACATTTACTGTGTTAAACTCTTGCGCCACCTGTTGGCCAACTACATCAACAGAAAAAGAAAACATGAAATAAAGAGAATGATAGATAAGAGGAGATATATAGAGAATGATATATATGTATGTGTGTGTGTGCGTGTATATATATATATATATATATATAGAGAGAGAGAGAGAGAGAGAGAGAGAGAAAGAAATGTCTAATTCTTTAGAGGCACTTTTAGTTTAGAATATTTCAGCATCTGTTGTCGGATAACAGACGTTAGAAGAAAAATCATTCCAGTCAGAAGAGAAAATATTTACATCCATTTGGAACAAATTTGATTATTTCTGCACTGTATAAACTGACGAATTATTTTCGTTATCTTAACAAGCATTACTTTCTCATATTACCTACAGGTTATTAACAAAGGATTCACAATCACTTTTACTAAAATTCGGGATAATTGTTATTAAAGGACGTTTTATTTGTTTTTATCATTTATTTAAGACGGATAATATTAGTACCGATGTGACGTACGAAAAACTTAACAATTAATATTTCGAGATATTCACTTTTATCATTTCCCGACTCGGAAAAGTGGTATTAACATTCTTGTTCCTTTTCTTTCTTTTTTAATGAATGTCTAATATTTTTTTTACATTGGGCAACTGTTGTATAGTAGACATCTCAAAAGTTTTTCAAGTTACGAGGGTCATTAAATAAGATTCCAGACTTTTTTCGTACGGGTACTTTTTATTGATAGTACACATATGAAACTCTAGTCCCCTTCGAAGTAATCTCCTCCAACTGCAATGCACTTATTGTACCGTTCCAACAACTTCTGGAAGGCACCTCTTGTGTGAGCGTGTTAATGACTTTCGTCCCAGCCTCTTTCATCTCCTCAATTGTCTCATAACGACAGCCTCTGGGCTTAGGGAATAACCAAAAGTCACAGGGAGCAAGGTCTCGACTATAGGGAGGGTGACGAACTGTCTTGATGCCCATCTTGGTCAAATAGTCTGTGATAAGGATGGAGTTGTGGACTGGTGCATTGTCCTGGTGGAAATGCCACTGACCCGATTTGAAGAGTGCTGGCCTCTTCCCTAGGAATCTCTTCCTGAACTCCCTTAAAACCTCAACATAGTATTCCTTGTTGACTGTCTGTCCAGTGGGAACCCAGTGCATGTAGATCATGTCAGTGCTGTCAAAAAAAGGGATCATCAAAGGTTTGTGGGTGGATTTGCTCTGTCTGGCCTTCTTGGGTCTGGGAGAGCCAGCATGCTTCCACTGGGAACTCTGTCTCTTGGTCTCTGGGTCATAGCAGTAGATGCAGCTTTCATTGCATGGCATTTTCCCAAATTTAAAACAGAATTTTATTGCATATCGTTCTTCTAAAGTCCAGATTGCATTTTTGAAATTCACCAGCTGTGACAATCGGGCTTTAGTAGGGTGTATTCCAATTGCTGCTGTAGCTGTTCATTTGAAGCTGAAATCATAAAAATTGGTCAGTCATCTCATTAGATGTATATCAATAACATACTGATTTTTCAAGAGTCTATGACAATTTTAAATGCCTGTACAAAAAAGTCAGGAAACTTATTGAAGGCCCCACGTAATATAATCTTAGAAAGATAAATAGACGAAAAGATGAAGAAGTTCTCCATATCAAGAAAGGAAAGGGCAGACATTTGGCTACAATAAAATCCACTAACATTTATTTCCGATGTTACCTCTCCGAAGCTGGTAGGAATGGTAACAAAATACGTGGAATGGCTTTGCTATGTCTTTGGAGGAAGTCCAAGTTATTTATAAATTGTCACCACACCCTAATGATAGTGGGGTTGCTTAACCATGAAATTTAGGTCATAACTTATCCATATCCTAGTAATTAATCAATACTTTAAAAATCCGCTGGGTGTCGAGCCTTACACTCCTAAAGCTAGAGTTTTAGTGATTGATCTTAAGATGTCGGTCACAAAGCTGGATACCAGAGTTCCTGGGGTTTGGTTACGACTACATTAGAAAACCGTTAAGATTAAATGAATTCCTGACTTCTTGACACCCGTTTACGACTGAAAGTTCCTAAGTGTACGGGAAGGGATTAATTGATGATGGCTCACTGGGCATGCGTGGTGTAACGGATACTCACGAGACTGTAAAGCATTAAAAATATAATTTCTATCTATTAAACAATAAGTTCTCTGGACTATTTGATGATTTTTTATTTGAGTAGTCTCTCGTCTCAGGTACACCTTTCCCGTATCAATATGAGTTAACAAATCTATTTCTTTCTACATTATGAAACAAAACAAATTTCCTCCTGTTCTTTGTGAGGGTTAATTACTTTTCATCTCCAGTACACCTTCCACGTCAATATGATTTGTCAAATGTACCCCTTTTCACGTTATGAAATGAAAAGAAATTCCTCTTCTTTTGTTTGTGTGTTAATTTTCTATAATCTCAGTCAGCCCTCTACTGTAATAATTCTTTAAAGCAAGCGGATGTAGATTTCATTAATGATCTTAATAAGAATGTTTTTAAATCTATATACAATTGGGTTATTTCTGCTTTTCAGCTTTTGATATTGAAGTGAAATATTTAAGTACATTCTACCTTTCTATGGTCCGGGCAGAGGGGCAAATTATCAAGTTTTAGGAAAATATAAGTCAAGAAAGTCTAAACGTTATTCTTTGCATTGAAAGATTAATGCTGTTGCTATCATTATTTTTATGTTCTTAAGTTATATCTCTCAATATATTTGTTTTCCAAACAGATGTGGATGAGTGTGCTAGACGTCAGCCCGCTCCCTGCCGTGGAGGGACTTGCGTAAACACTGCCGGTGGTTTCCACTGCGAATGTCCCGAGGGTCACGAACTCTCTCCGGACAAGCTAACATGTAAAGGTGAGTTGATACTAATAATTCTAGTATCCAAAATGTATACAATTTTGAATATCTAGAAACAAAAGAAAAAGTTGTCTAAATTTCTGAGACGAAGCTTGTTGATTTTTATCATTAAGGTTTTTCGGACTATTGTCTTCATCTTTGATGAAGACAATAGTCCGAAAAACCTTAATGACAAAAGAAAAAGGAAAGACTGTATCCATCAAAATGGATTTCTTATAGTCTCTTGACTCTAAAGTCAAGTATTTCAAAAGAGAAGTTTCAAAGGTGCTTCGCCCAATGACAAAATCGTTGGAATGAATATGTTGAATATCAAGAGAGTTGTTTTGAAGAAAGTAAAAAGCTTCAGTCACGATACTTTTTTAACATGCTTCGTATATATAAATTTTACTTTCTTTTCTTTTTCTTTTTTCTTTTTTTTTTCTTCTTCATGTCTCCTTTTTGTAAAATGGCAATCGTTTTGTGTTTATGAACTATTTAAAGTTTACTGCTTAAACTGGTTCCTTCCAAGTTTTATCATCAGTATTTTCTTTTCTTTAGATGTTGATGAATGTTCCATCGATAGTGCAGTCTGTTCCAATGGTGTGTGTGCCAACTACATGGGAGGTTACCAATGCAGCTGTTTCAATGGATATAAGCCGAACCCGTCTAAGACATCTTGCATTGGTACGGATTTATATATGTCGTAATAATGAAGCTAGATTTTCTAACGTTAATATCTCTCCAAAAATATTTCGGCAACCTCATCATTAGCCGAAAGAATAAAAGGCTATTTAAAATAAGTTATCTCAAAAACATTAAAATATTATTTTCCCTATTCCACACATTATTCGAATGAGGATAGTTATTGCTGCAAGTGGAGGTGCCCGTGGTGTAATGGTTATCGTCGTAGGATATGGACACGACGACACGAGTTCAAGTCCTGGACCAGGCTAATTACATTTCACATAGCACTAATACCCTTGGGAAAGGTATGAATCCAATTATTCTCCCTTCAGCTATGGGTAAATAGTAGGGCAGACTAGGTTCTACAGCTTTGGAAAGGCAACTAGTCAAGGAAAAGGAAAACTCTGAATTCAAACCTGTTAAACTCCGCTTAAAACATTGACCTTATGTCATATCCTGCCCGAGCGGAGGGGTTGGTAAATAGGATTCGAATGGGGATAGTTCTGTCAGAGAAGCTTAGAATACGCTGACTGTATCGATGACAATGGGGTCAGACAGCCCCCCACTAAAAAAACACAAAAAAACGAAAATTTTGGCTATGATACTAAATTGCATCTGATAGTGAGGCTCTTTATCTTGGGATCTGGGAACTCCCAAGTTCCCTCTGACCCGGAATGGTAGTACCTGTTAGGGTGGCATATATGGATCACTTTAAAAATTATTTGTATTCGATTGGAATGTGTAAAAAAAACTTTTGGGGGCCCCTCGGATGGTGTAATAGTAAGCAAACTAGACTAGCAAACTTTCACGAGTGAGTTAGAGTTTCACTGGGTGCCTCATTCATACGGCCTTGTGCCACATCAAAGTAAAAAGCTTCGTAATTTACTACAAAAAAATTCATAAGAAACAATTACCCCCACAAATGTAAATATAAATGTTCACTGAATAAGATTTCCTAAACTCAAGAGATAAAATAACCCTAAACGAGTTAATATGCCATTAAAATCAATCACTCGAATGAGTATTGATGACGAAACAACAATGGACACACAAAAGAGAAAATTTTCATCTGTATAATATCATTGAAACATTTGGAAAGCCAAAAAATTCATTGGCCAAATCGTTGTTCTCAAAACGTCAAAGATAAATTCACAATTTCGAGTTATATACGGTGAAAATGTTTTCTTGTCGTTCTGAAAAAAATTGTCTAAAATTCCGCAATAGTCAAAAATCTAGAGTTTTTCAAACACATAAACTCAGCTTTCTTGATTTTATCGTAAAGATTCGTCATATACATTCTTTGACATTAGGATAGCATCGACGAAAACGCCTCCTAATAAAACGAATTAGGATGAAGATATTAAACCGAATAATTGGTTCAATTTTTTTAAAAAAGGACCAAATAAAAAAAAACTGCTACTGACAAACAGAAAAACTTTTTTTTATATTATTTCTGATTATAAATAACTGAACTTTGTTTATTTGATTCTAAACTTAAAGACTTTCACAATATTTCCTGAAGTTTTTATCATTCGTAATTGTTGTGTTCAAATATCTAGACTTACGCAAAAGGCGGTTTAAGTTAAGATATTCCAATCCATCCTCCTTCTCACGGTGTTGGAATGTGACACAAGGTGAAATTAATGTGAGGTGACCGGTAACACAGCATGCCTCCCGGAAGCCGGTCACAAAAATTGATCATGTCCCATCGGTATTTCCCTTCAGGTGTGCCTCAGGCACCGAGCAGTAAACCTGTCTTCTACCCCTTTTAGACGAGAGATAGATGCCACCTTGTTGGGAAAAGACCCCTTGGGACAAGACAGTTCGAGTTAATGTCCTTTCCAAGTGATATAAGATGTTATGTAGTAAAATTTTGTCGTCGATTTCATAATCACTTCAGTAAAACTTTTCCAGACTGAGTTTGTTTTTAAATTTTCTCACTTTTAAGGCAACTCAAATTTAAATTGTAAATGATTTATACGGGCAACTGAAATGGTTAGACTTAATTGTAAACAGACTCATGTGTGGAGCTGGGTAGATAGGATTGGTCTTTTCTTAAAAAGAAATGAAGAAGTGAATATTAAACGCACTGAATTCTTACTATGTAAATCAGGTTGTTGTTTTCTTAATCCGCTGTTGTTTCATTTCCTTTTTATCTTTAGGATCAGAGACTTAAGAATCTATTAATCAGCATTTCTTTTCTCCTTTCTTTAGATATTGACGATTGTGCAGATAATAATGGTGACTGCATGTCTCTGTGCATCAATACACCCGGTTCCTTTAAGTGCGGATGTCAGATGGGTTACATGCTAATGCCAGATCTAAAATCATGTCAAGGTAAGGGTTACTGTTTTGTCATATTTTGTGCCCTCCATGTACACACACAAGTATACACAATGACTAATAATGTTTAGCAAACTGGTTTAAAAAAAACTATTGCGGTTGGGTTCGATCCCCAATTAACAACCCCATACCAATAGCCATGTGCAAAACTGAGCAAATTCAGTACGAACATTTCCAACATTATTAGTTGACTCCTTTAATTTCTGTGGATCAAATTGTTCTAAAATACTCGATGAAACTTGCATTCATGAATATATGGAGCTTACAAACACACACAAATACATTCACACACACACATACACACACAAACATACACACATACACATACACACACACACACACATACTGAAGGTTCTGTTTATGACACTAAAATGCATCTGTTGATAAGAATCCAATTCTGGAGCTCTTGAGAGTGTAGAATACTCATTCATTGCCATTAATACCAAATCCCCTCTGACTCAGTGCGGTAGTACCTGTTTGGGACCCATCTACTATTCCTGTTTGAAAATTATTTGTATTAGATTAAAAAAAACTTGATGTCATATAATTGTGAATAATTTTTTGTATTAGAAATAGTTACTTGAAACTATAATTGTTTCTATGTATTATTATTATTATTATTATTAGTTACTTAAAATCATATTACTGTTCGAGTAAATGATTATAGTTCAATAAAAGTGGTTACTTGAAACCATAGAATTGAGTATATGTCATCAGCATTTGATTGGAGTACCTAAAGGCAAACCAATGTGTCCAAATTATTTGTATTAGATAAGAATACTTGGTATCATATAACTGCGTGCAAAAATTCTTATGAAACAATGGTGCAAAAAGCGTAATTATAAACGTTCAATATACACGATTACATAACATTTAGGTATAAAATAATACCTTACGGGTTGACACGCCGTAAAAATCAATCAATAAATTATATATATTATGGAACAATTGCAGTCCCGCGCTACTCTCCCCTTACACTGAGGTTCGTGCTTTCAAATTCTTTTGAACGGGCAATTGTTAAGAGTTGCCAGTTCTAAATCGGGAGTCTAAATTACAACGTCTACATGAGAATTTCAGATAGTGTTCAATTATAATGATAGGAGCCATATTAAATCAGCTTAGCTGTAATATCATTGATCAGTTTTTCCATTCTTTTCAGAACAAGTTCTTATTAATTGTGATTATTAATACTAGCAGTTTGTTTTCTTTATTGATTTTTGATAACTCATGCTTTTACCATGGTGCAACTGACTGCATCAAAAAAACTTGTCAAAGGTGGTTTTCATTAGAACTACTTGTTCTTTCATGAGGAGATTAACTTTCTACTGACGTAATTAATTTTCTGATTTTTAATTATTATATTACATCGTGTAAGTTTTTCACACTAGCCCTAACTGGTGGCTTTTCACTGAAATCTGTGTGACAGCAAATTTCCAAAAGTCTCCGGGATTTTTCTTTGTATCCGAACCGATTTTAGTAATATTATCATCTGGATTCTTCCAATTCTTCCTTCTTCTAATTTCCAGTCCATTCAGTCTCTTTTCCAGATTCTTGAAGACTGTTACATGTATTCCATCTAAGACAGGCATCACGGTCACTTTCATGTTGCATAACTTTTTTATTCTTCTTAATTAGAACTAAGCCTGGTCTTCTAACCTGGATTGGAGGGGGTCAGCTTCTATCTCAAAGTTCCAGATAAGATTTTACATGTAACACTTGTCTTATTACTGACATATGTGTTAATTTCCAAGTAACTACTAAAAGTTGTTTTTTGGTTTGGTTTGGTTTGGTTTTCTCGTCGACTTGATTCCTGAAATATCTGTCATAATTTCAATGCAATGTCTCTGCTTTTCTCAGATGTCAACGAGTGTCGCGAACGGGAAGAGATCTGCGGAGGTGGAGTATGTACAAACACAGACGGAGCCTACAGCTGCCATTGCACTGATGGTCTGAGACCCTCTAGTGATAACAAGCAATGTCTCGGTAAGAAATCCCTTTTATTTACTTTTGGTACAACTTTAGCTGGACTGGAAAAAATATAACCATAATTCAGATTTTACTTTCACATCAAAAGGTGTTGATTCATGAGTCGGGGGGGAGTTCTCGTGGTGTAGGTGCTAACGTGCTGGACTGTGATATTTTTCGTAAACGAGTTCAAATTCCAGTTGCGCTATTACGTTCAATTTCGGACTAATACTTCTGGGAAAGTAATGAACTCTTTATGGGTTAAATAGCCCTACTATTTTTTTAATAAGGATTGCTTTGAAAATAAATAACCCAGAAAGGTTGATAGGCCATCAAAATTAAAGAAATCAAACTTGTATATTCTTGAATCGGAAAACTATAGCGTTTTGCGCTAAGAGGCACAAGTGGCGTAACGGTTATAGTCGGAGGAAATAAACTCGATAAGCTGAGTTCGAATCCTGCTCGAGGCTGCTTCATTTTAGGCTCTTATTGCTCTTGGGAAATGCATGAATCCTTCTCTAATCACCTTCCTGATCCAAAGTAGGGCAGACTTAGCTCTTCAACTTTGGTACAGTAACTGGTCAAGGGAAAAAGAAACTGTATTCTGCTAAAAAAATTGACCTTGTATTGAATCTTGCCCCTGTCAGGGAAGAGGGTAAATAGTACCTTTCAGCGACACACGCACAAAAATGGAATCCTTAACGCTAATGATACCTTTAATCAAGAACTTTTTCCTAGTGATTAAATTAGCGAAGAAGTTTTATTTAAAATACGTTTTAGATTTTTTCCAAAATCTCTGGTCATTCGTGACCAGAGATCAACTATAAGTATACGCTTAGTTTCTTTATTTCCGTTTTTTCGTGCGGTATCTTCTCGTTGCACCAAAATGAAATATGACCAAGATGATTTCTGATGTATGGGGAATTGAGAGGATAGCAAAAATAATAGCTATAAAAAGGCCAAGTAATAAAGAGCTAAATTAACGCTGAATGTGTTAACAAATGTGTCGTTTCCGGCGGATACCGTGCAGAATATTGAGATTATAACATTTACTTCCATCAAGAAAACAATGTCATTTGAAAGTATCACTGGAAAAATATAGTACATAATAGTTGTGCCTCAGCGTTTAGTTGCTAACAATTAAAAATACTTGAAATTTTTCAATATATATATATATATATATATATATATATATATATATATATATATATATATATATATATATCCTCTATTTAGGATTAGGCCGATAAGCCTATGAGATTTACTTCTCCACCATGGGATATTAGTATGTAACACAAAGTTGTTTTAATTCTGGCTCCAAGAAATCGAACTTCCTGGTGGTCAGATAGAATAATCCCGTTTCTTTGGAATTCTCCTTAATGGAGGTGCTTTAAGCGTCAGGGAATAAATCGACCGTTGCCCCATTTTAACAATGACGTCAGGTGCTGCCCGCTTGGAATGGACTTAGAGAATCGACATCAGCCAACAGCCTATTGACTAAAACTCATTGGAGGGTATGTGTTTCAAAAAAAGGTAGATAACTGAGAAAATAAAAATAAACAGAGGTGAGGAATAACAGAAGAGTCTTGCGATAGCATCTTAGATAATTTTTCAAAATAGAAATAACTTTTATAACTGAAAAAATAAATAATTTAATTATCTGTAATCATTTACAGTTTTGTTATTATAAATCATTCTCGATCATTATTAATTTTCTGCAAGTAGTTCTTTCTTGGTGCCTGTTATTTTTATTGTCATTTCTCAGTACAGATCAGAAAATAAATCTCCGAAACTTTTTTAAAATATTCAATCAATGGTCTTAACACATTATTCTCCAACAATACCACGTGAAGTTGTAATAAAAACAGTTGAAATTAAAAATTTAATACTTGTCTAAAATGAATATTTGACCATTTTACACGTCTTGCTTTAACAAATTTTCTCATTAAATAAAATTATGAATCTATTTATTTTAGGGTTTGTTTTGCTTGGTTTTGTTTAACTTTTTTCCTTTTTTTTTTCTTTTTTTTTTTTCGCATAAGCCTATATATTAAAAGGTTTCTAAAATGTCACAAGCAAAAACAGCTAAATTAATTAGACCCAATAATTGTCTCTTTTATGAACAGCATATTAAACTCTTTTTTTTTTTTCAATCGAAACTTTCATGTTAAGATTTTCTTTCTTTTTTTTCCCTCAAATATCAAATCAAAAATGAAATTATAATGTTAATCATCAGATTTTTTTTTGTTAAAAGGAAAACCGTTTTTTTTTTGTTTTTTTTTTTTTTTGTTGATTTTTTGTTTTTTTGGTGAAATTATTTTCTTATTGAATTTATCGTTTTTTATAATGTAAATGTAATTTTTTTCTAGATATTGATGAATGTGAAAATCGCGAGATCTGCCGCATCGGAACATGTGTCAATACGCAAGGTTCCTTCACTTGCAAGTGCGATGTTGGCTATTCCATGCAAGAAGGCAACGGCGTTGGATGCTACGGTAAAAAGAAATTACATAGCATTTATCTCTTAACTCAGGTTTCCCATTGTCTGAATTCAGCAACAAACACACATAAATAAATTCCTTCTAGAAATATCGTTAATGTTTGCTAGATAATTTTATCTTATCATGGAAATAAATGTAACATAACCTTTATTAAATAAAGAACTTCAAGCAGTATTCAAGTCAGGGGCTGGCAAGGACAGAACATGTTAACAGTTCTTGATTGATATTGACGATATCCCAATGTCTGAATGAACAGACAAACAATCTTCCATCGAACATTGATGAATGGAAATATAATTCATTTGCACAACTTTAAATAAAAAAAAATTTATCAAGTCAGCCCAACCCTGGCTATGATAATTCTGATTGGTGCAAACATTTTAAACCCTCAATAATAATATCTATTTAGTCCTCAATCATTTAAATTTAAGCGTTGAAACATCATCAAAAAAGCACATTTTGACTCGAGCATAATTTTGTAATAATATATAAATTTTTTGGTGAATATATTTTTAAGTATAAATCAAAAATTAATTAGGAAAAAAAAACGAAGTTTAATTATTATATTCCAGTCATTTATTTTCTCATAGAAAATGATTCAATTTTATTGAAGTTATGTTGTGTTCTGATAGTTTTAAGATACATTTTATTAGCTCTTTTATCTTATTCTTCCACAGATACCAACGAATGTTTGACCGGTGAATCCAAATGTGATGTTAATGCTGAGTGTTTCAACACTGAAGGCTCCTACAAATGCGACTGCAAAACTGGTTATAGAGGCAATGGTTTCAAGTGCAGAGGTAAGAGAATCATTATTTCATTTGTAGATAGTGGGTTGCCAGTCTAGAAGAAGGATAATACTGAATTCAAACCACAGTTTCATTGGAAACCGTTCAACGATTTTTCCGAAGGATATGGCACTTTGCATCATATTCAGTTCCTCGTAATTTATTCTGGACATGATACTAAATGCCATCCAGTAGTGAGCTTTCAGTTCTAGAACTTTGGCGAGTGTGAAGTAATCGTTCATTGTCATTACTCCTAGGCCCACTTTAACCTTTAGTTGTCGTACCTGTACAATTTCCTATATTTCTAAATATAGAAATATTGAAACACCTTCTTTGACAAATACTATTCGTATAATCTACATCGAGTCAAGTTGAAGTCTTAATAATAAGAGAATATTTTACGGCCAAAGACTTTCCATTATGTCAACCTGTTCATGAAAAGCTAAATAAAAAAGCTTCTTATAACTAGAATATACATTTTATTTCAAAGGCGAAAAAATCAAACAGTTGCAATAATTACAGTATACGTTTCATTTGAAAAACAAACAACCCAAAAAGTTTGGATTGTTACAATATACATTATATCTTAAAAGCAAAGGTGGCATATGAGAACTTGATGGTTATTTAATGCCAAATTATATATGTATGTCTGTGTATACATATGTACAAGTACATAGATAGATAGATAGATAGATAGATAGATAGAATACAAATACACATATATACATATGTATGCACACATATTTACGTATTTATACAATTATACGCACGCACACACACACACACACACACACATATATATATATATATATATATATACCGGTGCATACAAACCTATATATATGCCGATACATATATACCTACATACCCATACAAATGTACCCTCATACATATATAAATTCATATCTATCTATTTATCTATCTATCAATCAGTTTAACGATTTAGGTTGGGAATGAATACACCGCAAATAAATATGACTCCATGTTAGCGGAAGTTGAAATGGCTTGAATCCCTATTATCGGTGGTTAGTTTATCTTGTAAACTACACCTTAGATCTGGACTCGAGCAATTTGGATGGAAAAGTGCCGACAGCCGAATAAAATGACACTTGCCGAAACTCATTAAGAAGAAACTGGACTATTATCAACATTCCATTCTGCAAAACCTAGAAAAAGGACAATAATAAGAGATCAACCCAGAAGGTTCCTTTGTTGTCGTTATCTTGCAACTGCGGCGAGCGTCGTAATAAAAAAATGAAATTTAAAAATATCTTGGATACGTTGATAATAAATTTACGATAAGTTATCTAGCAAATTAGATTAACAATATTCACCATTTCTTCTTTTACTTTTACAGATATCAACGAATGTGTTCGCAACAATGGAGGATGTCATCCTGACGCTGCCTGCCTTAATCAAGTTGGTTCTTTCAGATGCGTCTGTGATGATGGATTCAGTGGGGACGGTTACCGATGCGTGGGTAAGTGAGGCTAATGCTTAAACTCCTCAGTTTTCCTCCTTTCTTTTAAACATTTTTACAATTTTTTTTAACAATATAGACTTACCTTTACTTAGCTTATAGTATTTTTCAACTCAGTTAGTGAGTGTTGTTGTTCCTTTCAAGGGAGACGCTCGTGGTGTAATGGTTATCATCATAGGAAATAAACTCCGTCACACGAGTTCAAATCCTAGATGAAGCTCTTTGCATTTCACATAGCACTAATACCCTTAGAAAAGACATGAATCCAGCTATCCTCTCTTTCGATATGGGTAAATAGTAGAAGAGACTGAGTTTTTTTTAACTTTGATATGGCAACCAGTCTAAAAGAAAGAAAACTCCGAATTCAAACCTATTAAATTCTGCTTTTAAATTTACATTGTATCTTATACTGTTCATGAGGAGGAGTTGGTATATATATATATATATATATATATATATACAACTACAAACATATCAAATATCAAAGAAGGGTAAAGAAGACCAAAGTAAACATACTCCACGAAGGGGGAATAAAAACCCTAATAAAAACAAATTCAACCAGACAAGAATCATTTATACTAGAAACAAGAGTGAGTTCAAGTCTCATTAAGAACCCCATTTAAAAGGCCTTGTGCCACACATGTTCTCTGACGAAAGCAACAAGTTGGAAACATACATATATATATAAAACGTATGTAAGAACAAAATAAATAAATTGAAAAATACAAATCTCTCCGTGGACCATCTTATTTTAAATATATATATATATATATATATATATATATATATATATATATATGTAATGAAGTGCACGAGGCGTAAT